>SJXQ01009224.1:481052-738836 GCA_006408695.1 Aepyceros melampus | reverse complement strand
TGAATTTGTGCTACCTTTATCACTATTGGAAGAGTCAGTTACATTTGCAAAAATACCCTACTTCTTCGGTTGTGTTAAGGGAATATTCAACAAAGACGAACTCTTTGGAAAAACTGGCTTGCCTGGGCCATCAAGTAATGATGCCTGAAAGTAGAAAAGAAGATAAGGGAAAGAGAGAGCACATACATTGCTTATACAAAACTGTATTTCCAGTTTAGAAGTCAGATACATTTGGTTGGGAAAAAGACCCAACATCATTTTAGGATGGTGATAATCTAGGGAGTGGCATTGTGCTTATTCCTTGCACGGTTTTGAGCTCCTTTCTCTGACCAATAGCACCTCCCTTGAAAACAGATCAAGAAAGGCAAAGAAGGCAAGTGTTACATGTCTTGGTTCTTTGAATGCACAAGCTTCACGAATCTTAAGAAGAAGAAAGGGGACTTCCCTGCTGGTCCAGTGGTAAAGACTCCTTACTTCCACTGCAGGGGGTGTGGGTTTGATCTCTAGTCCAGGGACAAAGATCCCGCATGAGGTGTGGCAAATAAATAGATAAGAATAAGAAGAAAACTTTTGATTGAAGAAGGGCTAAATTCTCACTGAGATAGACTTCTGGATATTTTGTGAAGTTAGTTAGTCCATGCTTTCTCTATTTCCCACTCTGGAATTTGTAGCAGATGACTTTCCTTAGATGTAGGGGGACAGTGTGCCTCCATCGCTTCCCACCCCTTCTCCTATATGGGTGTTTTTGTCTGTCTGTCTGTCTCTGTCTCAGCTGTTTCTCTGTCCTCCAGAATCTCTCCCATCTCTCCCCTGCAGTAACACTGTTAACTTGACAATTAACAGATCTTCTTTAAGAATTTTGAGAGAATTTTATGGTATTTTAGTATGTTTATAAGTTAACATTATAAAATTATATTATTTGCTCCTTGGGCTACTTAAAGAAACCTTTTTTGGACTTCATTTCATTTTCAGTCAAGGGAGAAAAATTCCCATCCTGGCTGAATCATTTGCTTGACGTAGTGAATTCTAAGGTTCAAGGATAACAATCTGTCAGGTAAAAGCTTAAAGCTGGAATTGCTACCTTTTATGTTCAAAGTTCATTTACATGAATTTGTGAAGAATAACATCACTCATTTTATTCTTACTATTGCTCTTAATAAATATTAAATAAAATACTAAGAAAAAGTGAGCTCAACTCTTTGCAGCTTTCCTCTTCTTACGGAAATAATATGTTATAAAATAAAACCGGAATTTATGTAGCTTCCTGTACTCTTCTGAGCAACACAGATGTATTAATAGCAATTTATAAGAATTATCAGGGATATCAGATTGACCTCATGGAACAAATCTTTTATTTTATTTTTAAAGTATTGCTTAACTCCTTTGGACTCCGTAATAAAATTAGGTCAATGAAGGTGATAGAGTTTAATGATGTGGTCAAAAGCACCCTGAGGAAATATAAAGTTAACAATAATTCAACCTGTGTTTAAGATTTATAGCCACTAACTTTGTGGCATTGAAGAAAATCCCATTAAGCATTTACTGCTTCTCTTTTTCTCCCTGGAGGAAAACAAAGTATTTATCTCTCTTTACCATGATTAGAGAATTGTAACTTTAACACAAAACAAAACAAAAAAAAGACAAACACACACACATTTTTCTTTGTCCCCAAAGCAGAAACATAGCAAGAAAATCACAAAGCATTTCTTATGACCTTCTTGGGAATTGCATTTGATTATCTCAACTTTGTTGACTGTATAGAGCTTCTCCATCTTTGGCTGCAAAGAATATAATCAATCTGATTTCGGTGTTGACCATCTGGTGATGTCCATGTGTAGAGTCTTCTCTTGTGTTGTTGGAAGAGGGTGTTTGCTATGACCAGTGCATTTTCTTGGCAAAACTCTATTAGTCTTTGTCCTGCTTCATTCCGCATTCCAAGGCCAAATTTGCCTGTTACTCCAGGTGTTTCTTGACTTCCTACTTTTGCATTCCAGTCCCCTATAATGAAAAGGACATCTTTTTTGGGTGTTAGTTCTAAAAGATCTTGTAGGTCTTCATAAAACCGTTCAACTTCAGCTTCTTCAGCATTACTGGTTGGGGCATAGATTTGGATAATTGTGATATTGAATGGTTTGCCTTGGAGACGAACAGAGATCATTCTGTCATTTTTGAGATTGCATCCAACTTTGCCCTGCTTCATTCCGCATTCCAAGGCCAAATTTGCCTGTTACTCCAGGTGTTTCTTGACTTCCTACTTTTGCATTCCAGTCCCCTATAATGAAAAGGACATCTTTTTTGGGTGTTAGTTCTAAAAGGTCTTGTAGGTCTTCATAGAACCATTCAATTTCAGCTTCTTCAGCGTTACTGGTTGGGGCATAGACTTGGATTACTGTGATATTGAATGGTTTGCCTTGGAAACGAACAGAGATCATTCTGTCATTTTTGAGATTGCATCCAAGTACTACATTTAGGACTCTTTTGTTGACCATGATGGCTACTCCATTTCTTCTGAGGGATTCCTGCCCGCGGTAGTAGATATAATTGTCATCTGAGTTAAATTCACCCATTCCAGTCCATTTTAGTTCGCTGATTCCTAGAATGTCAACATTCACCCTTGCCATCTCTTGTTTGACCACTTCTAATTTGCCTTGATTCATGGACCTGACATTCCAGGTTCCTATGCAATACTGCTCTTTACAGCATCGGATCTTGCTTCTATCATCAGTCACATCCACAACTGGGTATTGTTTTTGTTTTGGCTCCATCCCTTCATTCTTCCTGGAATTATTTCTCCACTGATCTCCAGTAGCATATTGGGCACCTACCGACCTGGGGAGTTCCTCTTTCAGTATCCTTTCATTTTGCCTTTTCGTATGGTTTGCCATTTACTTCTGCTTCTCAAAGATACATGAAGTCCTATAGGTTTCTTTAAACTCTGTCTTCCATTGCTCAGCATATATAGAGTCACCCATGCCCTGCCGCTGTCCACCATCATAGTGGTTAAGAGATGACATCAAGAGACCAGATTCCCTGTCCAGCTGGCTAGAAGCTGTCACCACGTAACCCCTGGTATCATGTTGTACAGACACCTTCCTAAAAGCTCAAATATATTTGGTTCTTTCATTCTTTCTACCTGAAGTTCCTCATCATGTTTTAAGTTGTGATGCTCAAAATGTCTGGAAAAGAGAACAGGAATTGCCTCTTTAAGATTCATTTCAAGGGCTAAAATGAGAGCCTCAGTTTGGTGGGGGTGAGGTGTGGGATAAGGATAATCTCAGAAAGACTCTGGCCTCTCTTGACTCTGCAGCTGAGGTTTGGGATCGTAGTAAGGTCACGCGAAGCACCAGAGAAAGACACTTTAGGCAGCCAGCTCGCCACAGTTTCCTTGATGAGCTGGTGTGCCGGAGCCAGCTTCCACTCGCTGACTGTTAAATATTCAGGAATATTTAATATGGTCATGGCAGGAGTATTTAACCTCACAAAAATGGCAAATACTGTGAATGAAGGTTTTTTTTTTCTTTCCAAAAAGCCAGTTTACCAGCACCCCACTGCCTCCATACTATTCTGTCGTAGACACTGGCTTCTGGCAGACACAGGGCTAGTGTTCATTTAGAGACCTTCAAACCAAATCCCTTCGACAGTCATCTCCCAGAAACTCAGCTCCTAGCAGAGGAGGATAGGGTCACCCCCCTCAGACGTGTGGGGTCACATCTAGCAGCTTCCACAGTGAGTGCAGTCAGGTACCCTGACCTGGGCGTGTGGGAGGAACAGCTGTTCTAGATTCAGGGATTGAAACCCGAGACCAGGGAGGACCAGGTGTAAAAGTGCTGCTCGGCCCGCCAGGCGTGCACATGTGCTCTTAGAAGGGCAGCCTGCAAGACGCTGACGGAGGAGAGTGGGTCAGCAGCCCCAGACTGCCCTGCAGGTTCCCCGTCATCCTTTGTCCTGAAAGGACAAAGCGAGACCCCAGGGCTCCACAGCTGAAGATCGGTATCCTTACCTTTTGCTCTGCGCTTTGTTCTCTGGGCAAGCACCCGAGGGCAGCGTTTTAACGTGGCCTTGCAGTGAGGCCCCAGTTGTCCCGTGTACTTCCAGGTGGAGTACGTCCTGTGCTGACAGCCTGGGTTGACTTCCCCACTGAACACTCCTCTGAGGCACTGGGTGCCTCTCTCCTGGGTTAGATGCGTATACATAGCACGTGCTTTATTTTTGTAGGTTTCTTACAAAGACGCCGCCTTCATGATATGGCACCCTTGGTCTAATGTGCTGGTTCCCCCTTCCTCCCCAGCCTGCCTTTTCACCTTGTCTCTGGATGGATCAGGACCTTTGACTTGCCTGGCGGTGGCCGACACCATCTCCTTATTGTGTGTGAGTTTCAGCAGAGGAATTCACTTACTCAGGGTGGACCGCAGCCAAGGGCTGGAACTGCGGGAAGTAGCATTATTCTGAGGCCAAGAGACCTTCACTGGACAAGAGCAAACTGTGGCCCCTTCTTTCTCAGTGTGACTGTGTTTTTTCGTGTTCTCTTGAGGGGAGGGTCATGTGGAGCTGATGTTCTTTGCTTAGGTTCCCTTGGAAGATATGTCAGTGTTAGAAGTCAATTTAAGTCAAAATCAGGTGCAGAGATTAGAAATATGGAGTCAAATAATGGTTCTCAATTGAAATTAAATCCAAGTACAATTTTTAGTGAGCTTTGGGGACTATGCTTTAAGAAAAGTGAGTTTATGAGCCTCTCGCCTTTTGAGATGGCCCACACTCTTATCTGTGGAGTGTTTCTCCCAAGGCCACCTTACCTTCCAAGATGGACTGCATTATGTTCATGGAATGTGTATCTCTCTTAAAAAAAAAAAAGGTTTATAGCTCAGAATGATTACCTGTGGGTATAAGAGTGATAGGCCTCTGTCTGTGAGAGTCAGAACACAGGTCTGAGTCTACTGAACTGAACTTTTCCATGTCTCCACGAAAGAAAAAAGTGTAGCGGACAGAGAAACTATTGTGGTTGCCTCACAGTTATCTAGATGGGAAAGGTTAGTGCAGCTCCATGGAAGAAATGGATTGCAGACATGAGATTAAGCTCTAATCACAGCCCCTTCCCAGCAAGAAGAATCAAAGTTAAGGCCAGGAAGCAAAAGCCGCCTGGGCCAGCGCTGCATGAGCAGGAAGCCTGTTGATGGCAGGCAGAGGCTGACAGCCACCGTGCCCTCCCAGAGTCGGACGGATCATCAGACCCATTCGATGGACACAGGAACGGAGAGATTAGGCTAAGAATTTCATTTGTGTATTTTAATCTCTTTACTTAGTTTTATATAACCCTTCCTGGGAGATGGCCAGAGCAAGGCAAAGGGAGTACCTGCCATGGCAATGGACCATGTAGAAAGAAGTAGAAAGATGTACTCAATTGTGCCAGCCACTGAGCCCCCTTGGTGAAGAGGAGTGGAGTGCTCCAGTCTGTCTGGGTGGTCCCCAGGAGATTGGTCCCGAGCCTGGTGCTCACAAGCCTGCTTTCCTCGAGGGAAAGTAGACTCACTCCTGCCTCCAGGCAAGCCCACACATAAGGCAGCCGAGGCCTGGCAAGTCCCTTTCTGATGAGTCCCAAAGAGTCCTCTCTGGCCCCTGCCTGTCCCTGATAGCAGTGGCTGACATCCATCTTCCATGTCCCCCTCTTGCTCCTCTTTGGGGCCAGCTCCCGCATGCTGTCTCCAGCCACCGGAGAGGAGCATCTTAAGCTGATGCAAAGCATCAGACCCAGATTGGACTCTCCATTTCCCCATTCAGCTGAATGATCTTGGGAAAGGTAAAAAAAAGAAACCTCAGTTTCCTCACTTAGAAGATGGAGCTCGTAACCCTACCTTCCTCACAGGGCTGTTCTGAGAATTGGACCATGTTAAATGCCAAGCAAGCTGCTGGATGCTCACAGTTGGCAGCCCCAGCTCCTCACTGCCCTCTGCCCAGACTAAATGCTGTCCTTGCCATGGGACACATTCACCACTCCTTCACCCATTCTCCTTAGATCGTGATTTCTAATCCTTCAGTCATTGTTCAGCTTCCCTGTGATCCCTTAAGTTACAGATCTTTGAGCCCTAGAAGGACATGGTGAGAGAGGAAGAGGCCTCACTGAGCACCAACAGGTGGCTGAACACACGTATTCCCACTGTGGTTCTGCTAGTCCCCTGTCACAGATGAGAAAACTGAGGCCTGGGGACATGCAGTCCTCTGTCTGAGGTTACACACTTGGGGAGGAAGGGGAGGAGCCCTTTGCCTCACCCCTTAGCCTCTGCATGTGTCACAAAGTCCACTTTAGAAATTCTTAGACCGTGACACTGTATCTTTTCTAGACCAGTTATCCACTTTTGGGCTCCAAGGAGATCCTCCTGACAAGGGACCTGGGAGTAGTAGACAGGTGTCTCAGGTAAAGCCCTAGCAAGTCTTAAACTAATAGTGCTGCAACTGAGCCTTTTTTTCTAGGAAGAAGACAGACTCTAAGGGAGTGGGTTAGGAGGGGGTCCCAGGGAAGACGAATTAGAGGGAATGTATGTGAGAAAATTCGGAGAAGGCAATGGCACCCCACTCCAGTACTCTTGCCTGGAAAATCCCATGGACGGAGGAGCCTGGTGGGCTGCCGTCTATGGGGTCTCACAGAGTTGGACACGACTGAAGCAACTTAGCAGCAGCAGTAGCAGCATGTGAGAAAATTAAAGGACTCTGACAAGCCCAGTTCTGTTACCAATTAAATCGTTTCCCTACACTCTACACCTGCTTGATGTAAAAATTCCTTACCTGTGCATTTTAAGTAGAAAATAGATTCATAAATGCACGTTTTTATAGGATTTTTCAGTCTTACATGCCCTAATGCATTCATTTGTTCATTGAACATCTCATTTTAGAGGCTATTCCTCTAAAATCACATACGGGAACCTTCCAAAGACACTTGACTTTTTTTTTTTTTTCTTTTTTGGCTGTACCATACACATGGCATTCGGGATCTTAGTTCCCTCACCAGGGATCAAACCCATGTCCCCTGCAGTTGAACTGTGGAGTCTTAACCACTGGACCTCCAGAAAAGTCCAGATTTTTTCTATGAAAGTATTTAAGCCCTTGGAATCTGGCTAATTATATTGCAATTAAAAAAAAATTCATATATAAGTTGAAAATATTAATATTTAAGGAAAATGCATAGTGATTATTTACGACCTTTAAAAAATTTTTTTTTTTTGGTGGCTTAAACTATCTTATGAGGACCTTTATTTTTTCTAAAAGGTTAAAAATAACCTGGAAAAGGGTGTTTTCTTTAAAACAGCAGCATTCTACCTGCAAGTGTTGTGGTGCAGTGAACACCATTGGTATCCTCACAGCGTCAGACAAGTCCTGATTATCACTGACTTCCTGAACAATGATTTTTTTTTTTTCTGAACAATGATTATTAAAGAAGGTTCCTGAAGAATTCTGGGTTTACAGTCACCAAAACAGAAATAATATCTGATCTTTCAGGACAGCAGCAGAAATGTGCCTTCAGATGTCTGTTTGCAACATTGGTATTGAGAGAGATTGTTTTCAGTCTATAAGGACCTTCGTTTTGGTACAGGAATTGCAAGTATAGAACTCAAGAATAGGGGAGTATAGAACCCCCCTTCACTTCTTGCTTTCAATCTTTCCCAGCATTAGGGCCTTTTCAAATGAGTCAGTTCTTCACATCAGGTGGCCATAGTACTGCAGTTTCAGCTTCAGCATCAGTCCTTCCAATGAATACTCAGGAATTATTTCCTTTAGGATGGACTGGTTGGATCTCCTTGCTGTCTAAGAGACTCTAAAGAATCTTTTCCAACACCACAGTCCAAAAGCATCAGTTCTCCTGCACTCAGCTTTCTTTATAGTCCAACTCTCAAATCCATACATGACTACTGGAAAAACCATAGCTTTGACTAGATGGACCTTTGTTGGCAAAGTAATGTCTCTGCTTTTTAATATGCTGTCTAGATTAATCATAACTTCTTCCAAGGAGCAAGCATCTTTTAATTTCATGACTGCACTCACCATCTGCAGTGATTTTGGAGCCCCCAAAAATAAAGTCTGTCACTGTTTCTACTGTTTCCCCATCTATTTGCCACAAAGTGATGGGACTAGATGCCATTATCTTAGTTTTCTGAATATTGAGTTTTAAGCCAACTTTTTCACTCTCCTCTTTCACTTTCATCAAGAGGCTCTTTAATTCTTCCTTGCTTTCTTCCTTAAGTGTGATGCCATCTGTATATCTGAGGTTATTGATATTTCTCCTGGCAATCTTGAATCCAGCTTGTGCTGCTTCCAGTCCAGCGTTTCTCATGATGTCTCTGCATATAAGTTAAATAAGCAGGATGACAATATACAGCCTTGGCTTACTCCTTTCACTATTTGGAACTAGTCTGTTGTTCCATGTCCAGTTCTAACTGTTGCTTTCTGACCTGCATACAGATTTCTCAAGAGGCAGGTCAGGTGGTCTGGTATTCCCATCTCTTTAAGAATTTTCCAGTTTGTTGTGATCCACACACTTAAAGGCTTTGGCATAGTCAATAACAGAAGTATATGTTTTTCTGGAACTCTCTTGATTTTTCAGTGATCCAACAGATGTTGGCAATTTGATCTCTGGTTCCTCTGCCTTTTCTAAAACCAGCTTGAACATCTGGAAGTTCATGGTTCACATACTGTTGAAGCCTGGCTTGGAGAATTTTGAGCATTACTTTGCTAGCGCTTGAGATGAGTACAATTGTGCGGTAGTTTGAGCATTCTTTGGCATTGCCTTTCTTTGGGGTTGGAATGAAAACTGACCTTTCCAGTCCTGTGGCCACTGCTGAGTTTTCCAAATTTGCTGGCATGTTGAGTGCGGCACTTTCACAGCATCATCTTTTAGGATTTGAAATAACTCAACTGGAATTCCATTACCTCCACTTGACTTTGCATTGCAGGATGTCTGACTCTAGTCCAGTGATCACTCCATCATGGTTATATGAGTCATGAAGATCTTTTTTATATATTTCTTCTGTGTATTCTTGCCACCTCTTCTTAATATCTTCTGCTTCTGTTGGGTCCATACTATTTCTATCCTTTATTGTGCCCATCTTTGCATGAAAAGTTCCCTTGGTATCTCTGATTTTCTTGAAGAGATCTCTAGTCTTTCCCATTCTATTGTTTTCCTCTATTTCTTTGCACTGATCATTGAGGAAGGCTTTCTTGTCTCTCCTTGATATTCTTTGGAACTCTTCATTCAAATGGGTATATCTTTCCTTTTCTCCTTTGCCTTTCACTTCTCTTCTTTTCATAGCTATTTGTAAGGCCTCCTCAGACAACCATTTTGCCTTTTTCATTTTTTTTTCTTGGGGATGGTCTTGCTCCCTGCCTCCTATACAATGTCACGAATCTCTGTCCATAGTTCTTCAGGCACTCTGTCCATCTGATCTAATCCCTTGAATCTATTTGTCACTTCTACTGTATAATCAAAAGGGATTTTATTTAGGTCATACTTGAATGATCTAGTGGTTTTCCCTACCTTCTTCAATTTAAGTCTGAATTTGGCAATAATGGTAATCTATTATCATTATCAATGGTAGTCTATTGATGGAGTCTGTTTTTTCCACCCCTTGAATCTGTGATGGCCTTTGACTTGGCTGACCGACAGAATGCAAAGGAACAGATGCTATGCAAGTCTGAGGTTCAGCCTTAGAGCTTGCAGCTTCCCTTTTACCCTCTTGGAACCTTGCTCTGAGGCCTCCGCACCAGGGAGGTGACTGAGGCCCTGTGAAAAAGAACCCAGAACCACCACACAGGTGAACAAGGTCTCCTTGGACCTTCTAGCCCTGCCAGACCCATAGCCGAATGCAGCCACTGATGACATCAGAAGAGAAATTGGACAACTAGCCACTCAATCAAGAAGAACAACCAGTTGTTTTAAGACGCTAAGTTTGGGAACTGTCTGTTCCGTGGCAGCAAAGCTGAGTGAGCCAGTTTGTGCTCTCATCTTGAGCCAAGTTTCTTTGCTTCAACCTGTTTGTGAGATAGATTCATATTGTTGGGTAGTATTGTATTATGTGACAATATTATAATTTATCCACTTAGCTACTAATGGGCATATGGGAAGTTTCTAGTTTGGGATGCTTATAAATAGTGCTGCTATGAACATTCTATTAATAAGTCATGTGATGAAATCTGCCTGCTTTTGTGTTCACTGTATAAGCAGGGGAGGCCTTTCTGAGCCATAGGGTATCTTACATGATCAGCTTTAGTTGATACCACCTCTTTTCCAAAAAGTTTGTCCCAGTTCACATTCCCACCAGCTGTTAAGACATTTAGCAGAGTTTCAGTTCCATATCCTTGCGAACACTTTGTGCTCTTAAACTTTCTTAAAACTCTCAGCTTTAAAGATAAGTGTAGGGACTTACCTGGTGGTCCAGCAGCTAAGACTGCACTCCCAATGCAGGTTTGATTCCTGATGAGAGAACTAGATCCCACATGCCACAACTAAGACTCAAAATATAAATAAGTAAATGAGTGTGTAAACGAAGACCGCACTAGGGAGGTGTCAGCTCTGTGAGCCAACATTAGAAAGAAGCTGGACCAACTGGTTTTGATTCTACCATTCTTCCTGACACAGCCAGTTAAGAGGCCAGAATTTAAAACAGAATCTTATATGCTCTATACTTTACAAACCACTTTCACAACCATAATTTCATCTTAGTCTCCTAATAAAATCACCCTGGTATCAACTAGCACCCCATATCTAGGTGCTGAACTCAGTCTATCCAGAAATATTCCTTTGGGAACCGGTCACCTTTATATAACTGATAACCTTGCTGACATTTAAAATGAGGCTGCATGGAACATTGTCCATGATTCACCCTAAGTGAAAAAAACAGGTGACAAAACAGCCCCATATAGCCTCATCCTATTTTGGTAAAAACATATCTGCATATATGTCTATACATTCATAGATGAAGGTCTGGAAGAAATAGAGCAAAATGGTAACGGTGTTATCTCTGGGTATTGAGCTTAAGATGAATTTATTTTCTACTTTATGCCTGTATTTTGTTTATAATGATGAATTAGTTTCATTTTTAAAGTTTAATTATTTTTGAAATCAATAACATTTATATAGTCATAATCAAGAGTACAAGAAGTTACACAGCAGTCTCCTCATCCACATCTGCCTGCCATCTGGCTCCCTCAAGAGGTAACCAGTGTTCCAGCATCTGCAGAACCCTTTCAGAGACGTTTCATGCATACACTACAAGCAAACACATAAATTTAATTCTTCTGTCACTTTTATGATAAAAAAAAAGATTATTTTCATTTTGACGAAAAAGTTGTAGAATGTGTCATAGGAAAAGATGTGGAAAGATAAGTAGAAAGACTACAAAACAGTGCTAGAGTAAGACATTTTATAATGGTGGTGGTTTAGTTGCTAAGTCGTGTCTGACTCTTGTGACCCCATGAACTGTAGCCTGCCAGGCTCCTCTGTCCATGTGTATCTCCAGGCAAGAATACTGGAGTGGGTTGCCACTTCTCCAGGAGATCTTCCTGACCCAGGAATCAAACCTGGGTCTTCTGCATTGCAGGCAGATTCTTTACCAACTGAGCTACAAGGTAAGCACCTATTTTATAATAATTTATGAAAAAAATTGTATACTTAAAATACAAAAAGGCTGTATACCCAAATGTCTTGGTGGTCACTTCTGTGTGTAGGATTGGGGATGTGGCCTGGGTTTAGGGTGTTGACTCCAGTGCCACAATGCCTGTCGGATCCCAGTCAGCCTTCTCTTAGCCTCACAGACCTGGGGCCAGGGACCTACCTGTGTCTCCGTACCGTCACCTGTGAAATGGAGATTATATGATGGTAACACCTGCTCACAGAGCATCATCAGAAATGTCACAGGTTCAGGTAGAGCCCCTCAAATAGTGCCTAGCATCGCTCCTGAGTATCGTATTATTATTCATCTGAGTCACCTAATATTTCCATATTGAACATGTACTACAATAAAAGTTAAAGAGTAAATTCCCATGAGAGAAGGGAAACAGATGTAGAGGCAAGCACCAATGAGAAAGTGCCACAGAAAAGCATGGACCATGAGGCCCTGTGGACCCACCAAGCAAGGTGGGGCCCGGCTTCCTGATTTTGACTAACAGCCCCTTGAGAGGGTCCCTTTCCCCGGTGCTGCCCACTGAGCACTCCAAGAGCAGAGATGGACTTTGGCCATCTCTCTCCGGGCAATTGGATAAAGCTTTTGAGACCTTCCTGGAATCTCCCCTGTCCCTTCCTTACATAAACAAGCCCTTGCAACTCTGCCACTGTCTTCCTTCCAGGCAGGGGTCATGTGAGGAAAGGTTTTAGAGTAAGTGTGAGGTCTTATCTGGCTGTTACACCAAGGAGCTTCAGGGAGCCGTTACTGCAGCCCAATGTGGCAGAAGGTCTGGGGGTTTGGAGAATGAGATGCTTCACAGCCCAGCTGGAGGAAGAACTGTCTGATTGCAGTTTTGAGTTTCCAGATACAATCCAGGCAGCATGGGCAGGAGGCCTGCCATCCTGTATCTGCCTGGGGATAGAGCAGGGAGGGGAAAACAGATGAAGGGAGGGGCGGAAAGCCCAGGACTGGGAGATGGAGGCCCTGGGGGTCCAGCCTCAGCTCACACATTTCAAAAACTGATGTTAGCTGGGAAAAATTCTCAATTTCGTCAAAATCCAGTCACTCCTTACAGAACCCCTCGAGTTGATCTGGGAATACAATGCCAGGTGTGACCTGCTTGGCGAGAGTAATTATGTGAACTACTTTATATTTGAAAGAATATCTAGATCTTGTGTAGTTCCTGCTAAGTATGAGGTAAATGAAGGTTGGGAAATAGTGCAAATCAATGTTTCTAGATTTATTCAACTGGTACACTTTAAAAATAAAATGGTGATCCAGTGTTTAAGTCCCTGCCTTCCAGTACAGGGAGTGCGGGTTTGATCCCTGGTTGGGGAGCTAACATCCCATTTGCATCACAGCCAAAAAGCCAAACCATAAAACAGAAGCAGTATTGGTCAGCTCTCTCTCGAGCCAACCCACTGTTCTAACAGCATGTCCCACTCTAATAAATGCCGTTCTCCTCTCATTCCACCTCATGTCTGGAAGTTCTTTTCCAACCCACACACAGACCACGACAAACCCTAAAAGCTGCATGGGGCAGCCAAAAATAAATAAAACAGAAGCAATATTGTAATAAATTCAATAAAGACTTTAAAATGGTCCACATAAAAAAATACTTTAAAAATAGAATAATAAAATAGTTCATAATCCTTATCCACAATCCTAAGATTCCCACACTCTGGAGACAAAGCATGTTAGTTGCTCGGTCGTGTCCAACTCTGTGCAATCCCATGGAGCCCGCCAGGCTCCTCTGTCCATGAAATTCTCGAGGCAAGAATGCTGGAGTGGTTGCCATTTCTTTCTCCAAAGGTTTTCTTATTTGGTGCCAAAATTGGCCTGACCTGATGGTGCTTATTCTTTCAGCTTTCACTCTATAATAAATTGCAGAATATTAGTACATTTGATTACAGTGTGCTGCCTCAGATCTCACTCGTATATGGTCAGTGCATCATATTATGTTCCTAAAATATGAAAAATTCTGAATTCTGAAACACATCTGGCCCCAAGGGTTTTGCATAAGGATTGTGGCTTGTAAAACAGATTCAGATGCTATACAAAGGAGACACAGAGATGTCCATTCCCACGCTGAGATTTACCCAGCCCTGCCTGGAACATCTTGGCGTCAGGTCCATGGGAAGTCTTCAGAAATCTGAAGATGAATGTACTCAGGATGAGTCAAGGAGCATGTATTGGGGATCTTCTTTCCTAAATTAGTCCTCCTCATACTCTAGTGTGTCTCTGAATTTTCCTGGGGATCTAGTAAAAATGCAAATTCTGACTTGGTAGGTCTGGAGTGGGCCTAAGCTTTGGCATTGCTCTGTCTCCGAGTGAGGCCTCTGCGGCTGGGACTTTTCTAGGCTCTGGGCGGGCCTAAGGCCGGGCGCCAGGTGACCACCATGCGGTGCCCCACAGGGGGAGCTGCCCCTGCCCGTGTAGGGTGGGGTCTCACTCAGCCCTGATCACGGGACCAAACCTGCCTCGCCACCGCCTTACTCCCTCCTCCGCTGCCCGTTTCCTGCCTTCTGCCGCCTTGTCCTCCCCACGTGGTTCGTGCCACCTTCCACCTCCACTCCAGATCTTGGCTGCGCTCCACCACATCTCATGACTCTTCACTCACCCAGTTTCAACGGACTGCTTAGACAAGGTGCTTTTCCAGCTGACTGACCTCACTTCCCAAGCATGAACTAAGTTTGTTCAACTCTCAAATTCTTGACATGACTCACTATCTCTCCTGGGTATCTCCCTGGAAAATTTTCCACTATTTGCAAAGTACTCCCTAGCCCCGACCACCCAGAGACACTGTGATAGCCATTTGCTCACTGTGGTTAGACGAGGTGTTTTTGTGTCAGTGCTTGCAATGCCCTGATTTCTTACACACCCGCCTTCCTTTTCTCCTTACGTTCTGGATTCCCTGGTTGCAGAAAACTCAGACTTACTTATTTTCCAAGTGAATTCCCCTACTCTAGGAGTGAAACCATTAGGGGGCTCCACTCCAGTCCTTTATGTCTCAGAACAGAAAGAATTCAGCAAAAGGCAAAGTAATAGATAAAAAGTGATTTGTTAGAATAGGACTCTTATGAGGTTTACAATTGATTGGTGAGAGGGTGCCGCCTCCAGAACTCCATGGCTTATGTTTTTATAATCAAAGGAAATGTGGGGAGGGGAAAAAGACTGCTTGCTTTCTCATTCTTCAATAGATGTCACAGTTCCATCATCAACTCCTCCTCCAGGTTGGGTAGGGGAACTTTCTTGTCCCTATATGGTCAAGCTGGCACTACAGAAAACTCACTTCAGGTCTCAGTACAATGAAGGTCTTTCACTTTGAATTGTCACCGTCCATAAATGGTTGTTTTTAATGTGTGCAAAGAGCATGTCCTAAGCCATTAACTTACTGACTCACTGGGTGAGATGTGGCTCTCACGCCACCATTGTTGCATTGTTTTGGCCATGCTTCTGCTTCATGGTTTCTCTTGCTACGCAAGCCTACTTAATTTTACGATTAATCAAATCTGATTGCTTAAGTGATCATTAACTTACTATAGTCCCCCAAAGTCCCTTAAAATTCCCTCTCTATCTATGATCCCCTAATGAAACTTCTGGGCTAACGATTTGATTATCCTACTTTGTCCCTATCAAAAGTAATACATATTTATTAATAAAAGTTTAAAAAATAAAGATAAGAAGAAAATGACAATACCAGTAAGCCTAGCACACAGAGATATCCATTGTGACATTTTGTCTCATGGTCTTCAGCCTTTACAAGTTTTACAATAAAAAAATCTGTTTACAATACAATATTTTGTAAACTGCTTTGCCCCCTCCATTTATAGTTATTGTGATCATTTTCACAAGTTAATACAAATTCTTCCACAATATCATTTTAAATGATTGTATAGTTTTCCACTTCACTGATGTGCTATACTTGGCTCTTTTTTTTTTTTAAATTAATTTGTAGTTAAAACTGCAATGAACATCCTCACTTAACCAGAAGATATAGGTATATTCCAATTATGACTGATTTGGATGTGTCTGTAGTTCTCACACCAGCTGGGTGTACAGTTCAACTCAGTACAGTTCTGACGCTGCCTGGCTGGAGAAAGCATCAGATCCCACAGCTTATAGGTTCAGTATCACGAGACTGCCTCCCCTCCACACACACTTCAGACATCAATTGAAAGTCCACATAGTTCCTTGTGCTTCTGACCAATTGGTGATAGATCAGAGGTTCCCATGACCCCATCCTTGGGTTTGATTAATTTGCTAGAGCAACCCACAGGACTGAGAAATATCTGCTTCCATTTACCTTATATAGGTGATTATAAGGTAGCATATTATAAAGGATATCATGAAGGATATAGATGAGCATGTGGACGTCTAGTCAAAGCTACGGTTATTTTTGGTAGTCAGGTATGGATGCGAGAGTTGGACCATAAAGAAGGCTGAGGCCAAAGAATTGATGCTTTTGAACCTTGGTGCTGGAGAAGACCCTTGAGAGTCCCTTGGACAGCAAGGAGATCAAACCAGTCAATCCTAAAGGAAATCAACCCTGAATATTCATTGAAAGGACTGACTGATGCTAAAGCTGCAGCTCCAATATTTTGGCCACCTGATGCAAAGAGCCGACTCATTGGAAAAGACCTTCATGCTGGGAAAGATTGAGGGCAAGAGGAGAAGGAGGGTGACAGAGGATGAGATGGTTGGATGGCATCACCAACTCAATGAACAGAAATTCGAGCAAACTCTGGGAGATAGTGAAGGACAGGGAAACCTGGCATTCTGCAGTCCATTTATTTAGTCACAAAGTCGGATACAACTTAGCGACTGAACGACAACAGGAGATTGTGGGAAGCCAGGCGAGGAATCCCACCCGTGACAGAGTCACGAGGCACACTCAGATGGCAGAGCATCTGAGTCATCGGATTTCTCCCTGGTTTTTCCTGAGCATGTGCCCCAATAATAAAAATTTGTTCTGTATTTGTCTGTTTCTCCACTGTTTTCTGCCTGTTTCTCGGATAGAGTTAATTCACTGTCTTAGCTCCCTGCATTTGAAAGGAGTGTTGCAGCCCAACCCCCTTTGATAAAGCTCTAGCCTGCCTAAACAGATTCCTTTGACCTTTTACAAGCCTGTGAATTGCTCACAACCCCCAGCTGTAAGGGGCAGAAGAGCCTTGAAGTGTCTTAAGTTACAAACTTCTCCTAAGAGCCAAAGCCTTAATAGATTTATTTCACTGTTGCTTCAATGACTGTTGCCAGACCTCCTTACCTGCACCTGGAAGTTTCTGCTATACAAACTATATTTGGTGATAGAAATGTAGCAGTTTTTTTTGATGTTAGCAACACTAGGCCTTTGAGTTAATTGTTCCTTTTATAAATCATTTGTACTCCTGTTTGCTGTGTCCTTGCATTTATGAAAACCCAATCTTGTTTAGCACCTCCCGAGAATGGCGCCAGACCTTGGAAAAACTAACGCTTATCAGAGAAGAGCTGTAAATTGTCGAATTGGCCTTTTGGCTGGAAGATCATGTAAATTACCTAAGACTTGTGTATACAATTAGGTATGCAGAGACTAAGCCTGCTCTTGATAAGAGTCAGGGCTGCTGTCATTGCCAAAATTTGTGAAACTCATTGATCTTCATGGTATAAAAAGGGGATGTGAAAAATAAAGTTTGGAGTCAGCTTCCTCGAGAACAGTTTTTTAGAGCAGTTTGTCGGACCAGTGTCTCTCGGGAACAGTTTCTCAGAGCGGTTTTCATTCCTCGGACCCGAATTTCTCAGACCGGTTCTGCAGGCCGGTCTCTCCGACGACTCGCTCTCCTAGACTTGTTCTTTAGGGACATCTGGCTCCCACACCTCTCTCTCTCTATCTCTCTGTCCTTTGTACTTTACCTCCAGGCTGAATTCCCATCTGGAGCGGGAGGCTCACCACGTCTACTTACTTGCCCTGGCTATAAGTTCTGCGAGAAAAGTGGACCCACGGTGGGGCCCCTTTAGAGATTCAAGCGGACGCCGGTGGCCTGCGTAGATGGTGCAAACCTCTTGTCTTGAGGTTTTATTGGCTTTCCCCGTAAACCAAGTTATTCAGCCTCCTATTTTCATTAATTTCCTACTGTTCTATCCTGTCCTGAGCTATCCTGTCCTATCCTGTCCTATCCTTTCCTATCCGCCTGCTCCGTCCCACCTTTGAGCATCCCTGGATCCACCGGGGCTGGACCCCGGCAGGAGATGAACCCCCAGATGGAGGAGATGTATAGGGCGAGGTGTGGGGGAAGGGCTGGGGACCTCCCGAGCCCTCTCGACGCGCACCATTCTCCTAGCGCTCGATGTGTTCCCCAGTCCAGAAGCTCTCCGAACTCTCTCCTTTTGGATTTTTATGAGGCCCCATTACACAGCCATGACTGATTAAATCATTGGCCATTGCTGATGGAGCTTAATCTCCAGCTCCTTTCCCCTCCCAGGAGGTGGAGGGTTAAAGTTAGGGTTGTAAGGACCAGACTGAAAACTCAGACACAGAATCAGAAGGTTGATTCCCTTGGCAAGCAGCCCCCATTCTTAGGTTGTGTTGTATTTTGAAAGTTACCTCATTAACATAACAAAGACACCTTTATTGTTCTCAATCACTTAGGACATTCCAAGGGTTTTAGGAATCTGCACCAGGAACAGAATGAAGGCCAAATATACAGTTCTTACTATAAATCACAATAGCACACACATCTTTTGCAGGAAATTTTATTATTATGTCAATTTTTATAAACTTCATGGTTTGCAAGAGTTGCCAAACGGGAAAGCATGGCTTCCAAACTTTCAAATACAAACCAGGTCTTCTGGGCTTAATCAGTATTTTGAATTCTCACTAAACTTAGTTAACCAGAAATGGAAAGTAGGTCATTCCAGGGCTGAAGGGAATTCTAGGCCACCAGGTCAAGCCGTGAGACACCCCTGTTTCCTGATCAGACAGAGGAAAAATGCTTCCCAAAGAACACAACTATTTTTCAGATAATTCTAGACTTATCTAAATCCTGCAATCATTTTGGCATTTATTTTTCCATCCAATGTTTATATATTAAAAATGAAGGGATTAGGGGGAATTCCCTGGGGTCCAGTGGTTAGTACTCCAAGCTTCCACTGCAGGGAGCCCAGCTTCTATCCCTGGCAAGGGAACTAAGGTCCTGCATGTCTTGGGGCACAGCCAAAAACAAAGACAAGGGGTTAGATCAAGAAGGGAATGGCTGGGCAGCTGGTCATTTGGTGGTGGTGGTGGTGGTAAAGGGGACGGTTTTAGCTTCGGCCTGTGTCTATAATAGACCCATGGTGGTAATGGTTGATCCCCAACTGCAAGGAGATCCAACCAGTCAATCCTAAAGGGAATCAGTCCTGAATATTCACTGAAAGAATAATGCTAAAGTTGAAACTCCAATACTTTGGCCACCTGATGTGAAGAACTGACTCATTGGAAGACACCCTCATGCTGGGAAAGTTTGAAGGCAGGAGAAGAAGGGGACGGCAGAGGATTGAGATGGTTGGATGGCATCACTGACTCCATGGACATGAGTTTGAGAAAGCTCCAGGAGCTGATGATGGACAGAAAAGCCTGGCAAGCTACAGTCCACGGGGTTGCAAAGAGTTGGACATGACTGAACGACTGAGCTGAACAGAACTGAGCATCCAACTGCTTTCCCAGGACAGAGCTCGAGTGTATGGCACTGCAGGAACTGACTTCAGGGCCCTGATAACAGGCTGCCCCTGTATCTCTCAACATGGGGCAGGGGTCTCCTCTGGTTTGAGAACGGCTACCCTTCAAGATGAGCCAGTTGGTGAGATTAGTGTTGGTGCCCATGGGATGGAGTACAAGGCCCATGATCCCCACAGTGGACACTTTGTGGCCCTCAAGAGCATATGAGTGCCCTAGAGGGGGCCTACTGACACCTGAGCCACAGCCTGAACTGATCGGGACACCAAAGTGATCCTGGTGTGTAAATATGTGGACCAAGACCTGTGGTCCAGGACAAGGCACCCCTACCAGGCTTACCCATGGAGACCATCAAGGGTCTGAGGCACCAGTTTCTAAGAGGTCTAGATTTCCTTCTGCCCACTTCTTCATTCACCAAGACCTGAAGCAGAAAACGTTCAAGTGACAAGTGGTGGAACAGTCAAGCTGGCTGACTTTGGCCTGGCCAGAATCTGCCCCTTCCAGCTGGCACTTATCTCTGTACTTGTTACACTCTGGTACCCTGAACTCCAGAAATTCTTTTACTGCCTACATATGCAACACCTGCGGACATGGGGAACGTTGGCCATATCGCCACAGAGATGTTAACTCAAAGGCCTCTCTTCTGCAGAACCTCTGAAGCTGACCAGTTAGGTAAAATCTTTGACCTGACTGGACTGCCCCCAGGGGATGACAGGCCCTGAGAAGTGTCTCTGCCCCATGGAGCCCTTTCCCCCAGAGGGCCTCGAGCCCCTAGTCGCTGGTACCTGAGGCTAAGGAGTCTGGAGCACAGCTACTCCAGAGATGCTAGAGATGCTGACTTTTAACCCCCACCAGCAAATCTCTGACTTCTGAGCCCAGAGGCACTCATCTACACAGTGACCCAGAGTGAGCAATGGGAATGGTTGCATCAGAACCAAGAGAGGAGACACTGACATTTCCCTTCCTTCGAATCCTGGAGTGTGACCTCTGCTTCGGTCTCTGAGGCTTCAGATACTGGAGACTGGAGACTTCCTCCAGTTTTTAATAGAGACTATTTTGCTGCCTTAATGACAGTCCCCTCCAACCCCTCCTTTTAAAAAAACAAAGTATTTAACCTAATTTTATTCATGCTTGCCTTGGGACAGAGAATAGATCTTTCAGTAAAAACATATAGTAAAAATAAAATGTCTTACCATGTACAACTTTTAAACTACAGTAATGATGTACCTTAATTACTTCCAGGCATACAAATCTACATTACAGTTTTTTTGTTTTTGTTTTTTAATAAACACAATTAAGACTTCTAGGAACATTTTGTAATAAAGTACTAATCATTCTTAGTTTTTCTTTGCAGATAGATCAAGCACCTCCCAAAACAAATTCCTGTACACAGTGAAACTTAAAAGCTCAGCATTCAGAAAACTAAGATCATGGCATCTGGTCCCATCACTTCATGGCAAATAGATGGGGAAACAGTGACAGACTTCATATTTGGGGCTCCAAAATCACTGCAGATGGTGACTGCAGTCATGAAATTAAACGACACTTACTCCTTGGAAGAAAAGTTATGACCAACCTACACAGCATATTAAAAAGCAGAGACATTACTTTGTCAACAAAGGTCCATCTAGTCAAAGCTATGGTTTTTCCAGTGGTCATGCATGGATATGAGAGTTGGACTATAAGGAAACCTGAGCACTGAAGAATTGATGCTTTTGAACTGTGGTGTTGGAGAAGACTCTTGAGAGTCCCTTGGACAGCAAGGAGATCCAACCAGTCCATCCTAAAGGAAATCGGTCCTGAATATTCATTGAAAGGACTGATGCTGAGGCTGAAACTCCAGTACTTTGGCCACCTGATGCAAAGAACTGACTAGAAAAGACACTGATGCTGGGAAAGAATGAAGGCAGGAGGAGAAGGGGACGACAGAGGATGAGATGGTTGGATGGCATCACCGACTCAACGGACATTGAGTTTGAGTAAACTCCAGGAGTTGGTGATGGACAGGGAGGCCTGGCATGTGGCAGTCCATGGGGTCACAAAGAGTCGGACACAACTCTGACTCTTTGTGACTCTGTGAATCACAGCATGCGGCCTCCCTGTCCATCACCAACTCCTGGAGTTCACTCAGACTCACGTCCATCGAGTCGGTGATGCCATCCAGCCATCTCATCCTCTGTCGTCCCCTTCTCCCCCTGCCTCCAATCCCTCCCAGCATCAGAGTCTTATCCAGTGAGTCAACTCTTCGCATGAGGTGGCCAAAGTACTGGAGTTTCGCTTCAGCATTATTCCCTCCAAAGAAATCCCAGGGCTGATCTCCTTCAGAATGGACTGGTTGGATCTCCTTGCAGTCCAAGGGACTCTCAAGAGTCTTCTCCAACACCACAGTTCAAAAGCATCAATTCTTCAGTGCTCAGCCTTCTTCCCAGTCCAACTCTCACATCCATACATGACCACTGGAAAAACCATAGCCTTGACTAGACGGACCTTTGTTGGCAAAGTAATGTCTCTCCTTTTCAATATGCTGTCTAGGTAGGTTATAACTTTTCTTCCAAGGAGTAAGCGTCTTTTAATTTCATGGGTGCAGTCACCATCTGCAGTGATTTTGGAGCCCAAAAAGATAAAGTCTGACACTGTTTCCCCATCAAGACTAATACTTAAGTAAATTCAGTACATGGACAGCCTTAGGATAAGTTGACATTATATATTCAGCTAAACAGGGCAACAAACCATAGAGCCAAATGGGAAAAAAATATATTTGCAAATAAAATTCAAAAACTAACTTTTTATAATGAAGTACAGAAGATAGACTGACTTGCTAAAAAAAATAAGATGTGATATAGTCACACTTCACTATAAAGAACGCATACCAGAACATTTTTAAATGGTGAGTGAAACTTACTAAGAATATTTTCCTACAATGAACGCTGGCTAAATAGAACCACCTCTCCTTTTGAGGCTTATCCTTCTGCCCCTATGTGTCCTTACACCAAAGGGTGTGTCTCTTGTTCTCTCCTTCACTATACCTTGATACTTGGGTCCTTTTTTATACAGGAAAAACAAAACAAAGGAAAAAAAAAAAAAGGAATGATTAAGTAATTTCTGGTACAGTCATTCAATGAAATGCAGTACAGCCATTAAAAAACTGAAGGGGCTTCCCTTTGGCTCAGTGGTAAGGAATGTCTCCTGCCTATGCAGGAGACAGGTTTGATCCCTGGTCTGGGCAGATCCCACATACCACAGAGCAATGAAGCCTGAGCGCCTCAACTACTGACGCCCAAGTGCCCTAGAGCCTGTGTCTGCAACAAGAGAAGCCAGTGCAACGAGAAGCCTGCACACCACAACTGGAGAGGAGCCCCTGCTCGCCGTAACTGGAGAGGAGTCCAGGCAGCAACGGAGACCCAGCGCAGCCAATGCATAAATAAATACAATTATTTTAAAAAAAGGAAAAAACTCCTTATACACTAATGCAGAGTGATATCTCAGACACATCATTAAACGAAAAAAGCAAGATGTAAAAATGTGTACCATATGCACATTGGTGTAAAAGGGAGGAAAAGAAATACATAGACATTCTAACATGGGAGTTTTGCTTGTGTATTCATCACACATCTTGGGAAAGATAGTCAAGAAACTGATAGTATAATATGCTAATTTTTAGGGAAATTAGGTAGCTGAGAGAAAAACATTTCCATTGCCAAATCAGACCTCTCATTGTGCTGAATACATGAATGTGTCACCTATTCTAAAATAAAGACTGTAAAACATAAATTAAGGGGACTAGGGCATTTGATTACATCACCAAATACTTTCTGGGTTTTTTTTTTTTTTTTCTCCAAACCCCAATTTAAAGGACCTGTAAAGGAACGGATCCCTACAGTTCATGGAGTCTCAAAGATTTGGACATGACTTAGCGACTGAATAACAAGAACAAAAAAGAATAAAAGAATAGGAGAGGGAACAAAAGGTGGGTCGCATGAACATGGTTTGGGGAGAGAATGAGGCAGCAGCCCAGAGTCCAGGTCACACTTCCAGTCCCAGCTCTTTGACTTGCTTCTCCTGAGCTCTTGGGCAAATGAATCCCTTTGAGCTTCTGATCCCTTATCTGTGGAAGAGTAAGGATGAGTCACTGATGTTCTGTTTACTATATTATGCCTTGTGGGGATACTGGGAGGATTCACTGTCAACGATCAGGGGGATTGAATAAAGTACATAGACTGCTATTATTACTTTTAATAATAGCATTTTAAGCTATTATTAATTCAGTCTTTCTCAGTCAGATAGGAAAAATAGCAGTATCTTATTTAAATGTGAATTTCTTAATTATAAATGGGGCTTCCCTGATGGCTCAGCTGGTAAAGAACCTGCCTGCACTGCGGGAGACCTGGGTTTAGTCCCTGGGTGGGGAAGATCCCCTGAACAAGGAAAAGGCTACCCACTCCGGTATTCTGGCCTGGAGAATTCCATGAACTATAAATGAAGAGAGTGCAAAAGCTGGTTTGAAACTCAACATTCAAAACATGAAGATCATGGCATCTGGTCCCATCACATCATGGCAAATAGATGGGGAAACAATGAAAACAGTGACAGACTTTATTTTCCTGGGCTCCAAAATCACTGCAGATGGTGACTGCAGCCATGAAATTAAAAGACGCTTGCTTCTTGGAAGAAAAGTTATGACCAAGCTAGACAGCATACTAAAAAGCAGAAGCATTACTTTGCCAACCAAGGTCCATCTAGTCAAAGCTATGGTTTTCCCAGTAGTCATGTATGGGTGTGAAAGTTGGACTATAAAGAAAGCTGAGCACTAAAGAACTGATGTTTTTGAACTGTGGGGTTGGAAAAGACTCTCGAGAGTCTGTTGGACTGCAAGAAGATCAACCAGTTAATCCTAAAGGAAATCAGTCCTGAATATTCACTGGAAGGACTGATGCTGAAGCTGAAGCTCCAATACTTTGGCCACTTGATCCAAAGAGCTGACTCATTAGAAAAGACCCTGATGCTGGGAAAGATTGAAGACGGGAGGAGAAGGGTTCAACAGAGGACAAGATGATTGGATGGCATCACCAACTCAACGGACATGAGTTTGAACAAACTCCAGGAGATGGTGAAGGACAGGGAAGCCTGGCATGCTGCAGTCCATGGGGTCGCAAAGAGTCACACGTGATTTAGCAACTGAACAACAGCAACAATTATAAATGAGGTTGAATAATTACATGTCTATTCCATGTGTATTTCTATTTCTGTATTTGCCTGATCATTTATAATAGTTAAGATTTACTGCATGTTACTGTGTAGCAGGCACTGTGTTATGATCTCTATCCAAATCATCTCATTTAACCGCAGGTTAAATGGGTAAATTATGCTCGTTTGCAGCTGAGAAAACCAGTATTTAGAGAAGTCAATTTGCTCAAGTCTCCACCACTAGTAAGTAGAGTCCGGATTCTGATTGAGAACTTGACTCTGACCCAGAAATCTGACTTGATTGGGAACCCAGGCTCTTCAGGCTTTGGTTTCAAAGACTCTCCCCCTGATCATTTTCCTTTTGCATTATTGGCCTTTTCCTAATATTTTGCAAGAGCCCTTTGTGGTTTGGTGGTAGGGCTCAGAGTAGGGGAGGATCTACCTGGGCCAAGGGGCAGAAGGGACTTCAAAGAAGCACCCTGCCTGGCCTTCAGCTACCGCTAAGGTGGTGTGTCAGCCTAGGCGGTGCACTCAGGCATGATGGCAGCAGACCAAGCTGTGTTCTGTGTTACAGAACACAGGTATGCAAAGACAAGTGGACTTCAACCCCTTTAGAGAGAAAGCAAGAGTGACTCACAGGAGGAGGATGGAACCAGAGCTTTCAGGCTGTCCAAAGTCATCAGAGGGAAAGAAGAGGAAAACATTAGCTGGCCAAGAGCTTCCTGAAGACCATGCAAATGAGGCCCGCCCACAGCTGCCTGGAAACCATGCGCGGGAGCAGGCAGAGCCCAGAGAGCACTGTGCAGGACCGCTCAGCCGAGTCGGAGGAGGAGGAGGTGGAGGAGGCGCTGAGGAGCAGGTAAGGAGTCAGGGAGGGTCGTGGAGGGAAGGGCCACAGAGCCCTGCATTCTGGAGAGGCAGCTCGTCCCTGGGGTGAACACCGGCCCGGGAGGCAGGGCTGCTGGGATCATCTTTCAAGTTCAACCATTCTTTAGCTGTGAAGCCTTGGGCAAGTCAATTCACCTTTCTGAGTCCTGACATTCCCATCGATAAAATGAGTGTAAAAATGTCATGTTAACTACACGTTGAGCATCTGCTGTGCTTTGCTGGGCACATAATAGCCATTATCCATTCCTCACAGCAAGCTCATGAGGTGGGCTCATAAGCCTCTATCATAGAGAAAACAAAGCTCAGAGAGGTCAAGCCATTTGTCTAAGACCTCACAGCAAAGAAGTCTGGTTCTAAAACTATACACTTTCAACTCTTGATCCTGCTTTCTTCTGAGGGTAGTTTTACACAATCAAATGGTCTATGCAAATAAAAAAAAAAACTGTAAAAGGCAATTATACCATCAAAATGGGAGTCACTCCACTCAGACCCTGGCCGGAACTGATGCCCTTTGTAAACTGGGAAGTTCTATGAAAATGCTAGTTTTTCACCTCTTTCCTCTCTCCAAGTTGAAAGCCCTGGGGTGATGCTACAGACAACTGATATTTGGCTGAGTGAGCGGGTCACAGACAGAGGTGATGTCTTGGGTGGTAATGGGATATCCCAGCTTGAGAGTCAGTCCAAGTTGGACAAGTGGCCAGTCTCTCCTTTTCCCTGGAGACAGACTCTGAAACCACAGCCACAGCCTGAGGGGACCATGGCCGATAAGGGCCCAGGTGCTGGTTCAAGCATAATCATCCCTCCTCACAACCCTTAACAGATTTAGCCATGGAACTTCAGAAAACGGAAGTCTACCTTGTGGGGAAGGAAGTTCTTTAAGGGTAGTAATATAAGCTTAGCACAGTAAAGTTTGAATTTTCAGATAGAATCAAAAGCAAGCCAACAAACTTACACTCTTAGCCGCAGAGATAACTGTTGACAGTGTTTGTTTTCCCACGCATTTTTCCCATTGCACACATATATTGGAAAATTAGATTGTACTGTAATATGGTTTTACTGCTGGTTCTTTTCACTAATGACATGTCATGAATGTATCTCCGTATCAATAGATGTTTTAGGACATTGTTTACAGGCTGCAGAATGTCTTTATGGATGGAGAGAACTTATTTAATCAGTGTCCTACTATTGGATAATTAAGCAGTTTTCAATTTTTCACCATTAAAGCAGTGCTCAGATCTTTGCACAGGGCCTGGATTGTTTACACAGTATAAATTTCCAACGAGGGGTACCACTGAATCAAGGTTACATTTTAAGTCTGCTTCTGACACACTCTGGAATTCAGGGGCTTCTCAAAGCTCAATGCAGAAACCTTCATGGCCTCAAAGTCAGCCTTTTAAAATTTTATTTTATTTTTGGTTGTAGTGTGTCTTCGTTGCTGTGGGGACTTTTCTCTCGTTGTGGCGATCAGGGGCTGCTCTGTAGTTGCGGTGCGTGGGCTTCTCATTGTGGTGGCTTCTCTAGTTGCAGAGCACAGGCTCTAGATAACAAGGGCTTCAGCAATTATGGCACTTGGGCTCAGCAGGTTCAGCTCGCAGGCTCTCGAGCACAGGGTCAGTAGTCATGGCATGCTGGCTTAGTTACTCTGTGGCGTGTGGAATCTTCCAGGACCAGGGATAGAACCTGTGTCCCCTGCATTGGCAGGCAGATTCTTTACCACCACCTAGAAGCCCTCAGAGTCTACCTTGAGCCTTCCTCTCTCTCAAAGCCCTTTGCAGGGATAATTCAGCCACCTCATAGACAGTCTTTCCTGGGTGCCAGGTTCTGTCTAAGAACTTTACCCTCTGAGGCACCACCACTTTTAGCTTCCTTTTCAGAAGAAATGGAAGAACAGAGAGGTTAAGCAATTCAGCTGAAATCACAGCCCTAATAAGCAGTGGCTCAGAGATCAATAGCCTTGACAGTCTGGTTTTAGACTCTCCGCTGTCCACTGCTTCTCAGAGAGTGTGTTTGATCCCATCTCCAAAGATCTCTTTACCCATCCCTTTGATCTTCTCCACCGTCGCCTCACCTGCATCAAGTCCCACCGTCCCAACGTGGGCCACCGCTAGAGGGCCTACCTGGTCTTTCATTTCCACTCATCCCTTTCAGTCTGTCTTCTGCTCTGCAGCTGAAATGGTGTGTTTTAAATAGAAACAGGATCAGGTCAGCCCCTACTCCCCAGCACCACTGGCAAGCATACACAGACATAGACTCAGTCCTAGAATAAAAAACCCAGATGCTCTCCCCAGACTCCAGGGCAGTCTCTCTTAGGATTCTCCTAAGTCCTCTCTTAGGATCTTCCTAAGCCACTTTCCAATATAGACCTGCCCACTACACCTGTTACCCAGCCTCCTTTCACTTCTTCAAAGCTGCTTCTCCTTAGAGTTTTGGCACAGGCTGTTCTCTTGAGCTGGAATGCTCTTACTCCACTCTGCAGGGTTGGATTCTTCTCATATCCCCTCTCTGGTAATCTCATCTGAAGCAGCTAGTCCTCTAAGCTCACTTCCCTTTTTGTTTATAGCATTCGTTAAAATTGTGCGTTTATTTATTGCCCGTCACTCACTCATTAGATGTTTCCTTCCCTCACTAGACTCTAAATGTCTTGAGGTCAGAAACTACGTCTATTTATTTTGTTCCCTGTTATTTACCAAGTGTCTAGCACAGTACCTGACCTGTGATGTTCAGTTCAGTTCAGTTCAGTCACTCAGTCGTGTCCAACTCTTTGCGACCCCAGGGACCACAGCACGCCAGGCCTCCCTGTCCATCACCAACTCCCGGAGTTCACTCAGACTCATGTCCATTGAGACCTGTGATGAGCTCTCATTAATTCAATGATTGCTGGGAAGATGGAGAAAAGATCCACAGGAGCAAGCATTCACTGGTCGGGATCTTTGGCAAACTATCCCAGCTTTGGCCAGAGCTAGTTCATCCGCCCCCAGCATGTCTTCCTCTTCCCTATACGAGGCAGCGACAGAGGTCTAGCGTCTAGCAGGAAACCATGGTTGAGAGCGTAAGCAGGTTTTGCTTCAGGTGCCATTTCAGTCAGGGTAGATGAGGTCATGTTTGGGGCACAAAGGAGACACATTGTCCCCAAATCCACCCCCTGCACGCTTCCTCGATTCCTACCGTGAGAGGAATATTTACGGCCGCTAGAACTCTCCTGCTGCTGCTGCTGCTAAGCTGCTAAGTCGCTTCAGTCGTGTCCGACTCTGTGCGACCCCATAGACGGCAGCCCACCAGGCTCCCCCATCCCTGGGATTCTCCAGGCAAGAACACTGGAGGGGGTTGCCATTTCCTTCTCCAATACATGAAAGTGAAAGTGAAAGTGAAGTTGCTCAGTCGTGTCTGACTGTTTGCGACCCCATGGGCTGCAGCCTACCAGGCTCCTCCATCCATGCGATTTTCCAGGCAAGAGCACTGGAGTGGGTGCCATCACCTTCTCCAAGAACTCTCCTAGTGAAATGCAAGCTCTCACTATCCAGTCAGTAACACGTATCCAGCAGGTGAGCCGAATGGTGGGTTTTGTCTCTCTGACCGCAGCATGGCGGTAGCCTAGAAGTCCCTGAGGTCACCAGTGGGTGACCTTGGTGGTGGTTTAGTCACTAAGTCATGTCTGATTCATTGTGACCCCATGGACTGCAGCCCACCAGGCTCCTCTGTCCATGGGATTCTCTAGGCAAGAATACTGGAGTGGGTTGCCATTTCCCTCTCCAGAAGGTCTTCCTGACCCAGGGATTGAACCTGGGTCTCCTGCATTGCAGGCAGATCTCTACCCACTTAGTTATGAGGGAAGCCCATGGGTAACACTGGGGGAGACTAAAGGGCTTCCCAGGTGGCGATAGAGATAAAGAATCTGCCTGCCAATGCAGAAGACACAAGATACACGGGTTTGATCCCTAGGTTGGGAAGATTCCCTGGAGAAGGAAATGGCAATCCAATGCCTGTGGAAAATCATGGATAGAGGAACCTGGCGGGCTACAGTTCATAGGGTTGGACATGACTGAGCACACACACACACATCAGCAAAATGAGGGCTTAGGTTGGAGAAGAGGTTTTTAAACTCTTTTTTTTTTCTCAGAAGCTCAACTCTTCAGCTTGTTCAAGTGATTAATATGAGGAAAGCCAAGCGTTTCTGGCTGAAATACAGAAGTGGGGCTGGAGTGCTGCTCTCCCTCCGTGACTGCGCCTTTGAAGTCCCCAGGGTGGTGGGAGGGCCAAGTCTGGGACTCAATTCAGTGGTCAGTGCCCGCCGCTGACCATCTGCGTTCGAAGAACAAAGGGGCAGGGAGGCCTGCATGTTCTGGGTGTAGCTCCCTGGGCCCATTCAGTGGTCGGGAGGGCCTTGCTGAATCTCACATTGAGAGAACAGTCCGAGACTTTAGGCAGGGCAGAACGTGAATTTCATAGCAATTGAAGGGCAGGGCTGGCAGCCCCGTTGTGTGAGAAGGAGGTTTCAGCCATTTTAGAAAAGAAATGAGGGCCCAGGAGAGAAGCAGCCCAGAAGGGTCACTTGCCCTCTCCACAATCTAGAAAAAGGACATTGCCCCCCCCTGCCTTTCCAGGCCAGGGGTCCCAGGCCCTGAGAAGACCACCCAGTCTCACGGGCGCTTGGCTTCCGGCCGCGTTGTTTGCCAGGCCCCCGTGGAACGCTGGCCCGCACCTCCCCGCCTGCCGCTCTGGCCTTCTCTGCAGGCAGGCGCGCCCCAGAGGCTGCAGGTTGGGCCACCTGGCAGCAGCAGGTGCTGCGTGTGCGCTGCCATGGAGACGGGCCCCGGGGCTGGTGGTGAGAAGGCAGTCTCCCAAGGCTTTGTGGATGTTGGAGAGGAAAAGACTGGAGCCTCCGACCTTCCGGGGCAGTCTGCCTTACTACCCTAGTGCCAAGGGAGCCCAGGTGGGTGCTTTGGGGGTTTCTAGGACAAATGGATGGAAGAGGAGCCAGGGGAGACCAGATCTTGGGAGAAGGCTCTGGAAGGGCTGATCTGGGGAGCCGGGGAGGAAGGAGCCTGTCCGTGATTTCAGGTCAAAGGGAAAAGCCTTCACAGAGGTCCCTTTGTCAGGCCAGCGTGGTGCCCTGCACAAACCCTGGGCCCACGGACTCCGGGGATTGGCTCTGCAGCCCAAGGGGATGAGGAAGGGAGGGCCCGGCATCTGCCCCTGGAGGAGGGGTAGACCAGGTATCGGCAAAGCCCATCTCTGCCCTAGCCAGGGATGTGAGGTAGCAGGTGGGGAAATACTCATTCTCCAGGAAGATCCTCTGGGGGAGGGCATGGCAACCCACTCCAGTATTCTTGCCTGAAGAATCCCATGGATAGAGGAGCCTGGAGGGCCACTGTCCATGGGGTTGCAAAGAATCCGACAGGACTAAGTGACTTAGCACACCTAACTCATGAAGCACTGTCTGTGGTTCCTCTGCCTCTCCCTGGGGTCCAGGAAACCAAGGGCAATCCCATGCAGCACAGGGAGCCTTTTAATCCGCTTTCAAGGCCAGAGAGCTGTCTCCTCCAGCGTGAGCTCAATGATGCTGGGGTGGCGCAGGCCTTCGCCCAGCACAGGGAATGCTGCCAGAGCACCAGGCTTAGGAACCTGGTGATCTGGAACAATCACTTTTTTTTTTTTTAATTATTGGCACATAGTTGATTTACAATGTTGTGTTAGCTTCAAGTGTACAGCAAAGTGAGTCATTTATACATATTCAGTTCAGTTCAGTCGCTCAGTCGTGTCCGACTCTTTGCAACCACATGGACTGCAGCACACCAGGCCTCCCTGTCAATCACTAACTCCCGGAGTTCATGCAAACTCATGTCCATCGAGTCAGTGATGCCATCCAGCCATCTTAGCCTCTGTTGTCCTCTTCTCCTCCTGCCCCTAATCCCTCCCAGCATCAGGGTCTTTTCAAATGAGTCAGCTCTTCTCATGAGGTAGCCAAAGCACTGAAGTTTCAGCTTCAACATCAGTCCTTCCAATGAACACCCAGGGCTGATCTCCTTTAGGATGGACTGGTTGGATCTCCTTGCAGTCCAAGGGACTCTCAAGAGTCTTCTCCAACACCACAGTTCAAAAGCATCAGTTCTTCGGCGTTCAGCTTTCTTTATAGTCCAACTCTCACATCCTTAATGACCACTGGAAAAACCATAGCCTTGACTAGATGGACCTTTGTTGACAAAGTAATGTCTTTGCTTTTGAATATGCTGTCTCAGTTCAGTTCAGTCGCGCAGTCGTGTCCGACTCTTTGCGACCCCATGAATCGCAGCACGCCAGGCCTCCCTGTCCATCACCAACTCCCGGAGTTCACTCAGACTCACGTCCATTGAGTCTGTGATGCCATCCAGCCATCTCATCCTCGGTCGTCCCTTTCTCCTCCTGCCCCCAATCCCTCCCAGCATCAGGGTCTTTTCCAATGAGTCAACTCTTCGCATAAGGTGCCCAAAGTACTGGAGCTTCAGTTTTAGCATCATTCCTTCCAAAGAAATCCCAGGGTTGATCTCCTTCAGAATGGACTGGTTGGATCTCCTTGCAGTCCAAGGGACTCTCAAGAGTCTTCTCCAACACCACAGTTCAAAAGCATCAATTCTTCTGCGCTCAGCCTTCTTCACAGTCCAACTCTCACATCCATACATGACCACAGGAAAAACCATAGCCTTGACTAGACGGACCTTAGTCGGCAAAGTAATGTCTCTGCTTTTGAATATACTATCTAGGTTGGTCATAACTTTTCTTCCAAGGAGTAAGCGCCTTTTAATTTCATGGCTGCAGTCACCATCTGCAGTGATTTTGGAGCCCAAAAAAACAAAGTCTGACACTGTTTCTACTGTTTCCCCATCTATTTCCCATGAAGTGATGGGGCCAGATGCCATGATCTTCGTTTTCTGAATGTTGAGCTTTAAGCCAACTTTTCCACTCTCCTCTTTCACTTTCAACAAGAGGCTTTTTAGCTCCTCCTCACTTTCTGCCATAAGGGTGGTGTCATCTGCATATCTGAGATTATTGATATTTCTCCCAGCAATCTTGATTCCAGCTTGTGTTTCTTCCAGTCCAGCATTTCTCATGATGTACTCTGCATATAAGTTAAATAAGCAGGGTGACAATATACAGCCTTGACGTACTCCTTTTCCTATTTGGAACCAGTCTGTTGTTCCATGTCCAGTTCTAACTGTTGCTTCCTGACCTGCATACAGATTTCTCAAGAGGCAGGTCAGGTGGTCTGGTATTCCCATCTCTTTCAGAATTTTCCACAGTTTACTGTGATCCACACAGTCAAAGGCTTTGGCATAGTCAATAAAGCAGAAATAGATGTTTTTCTGGAACTCTCTTGCTTTTTCCATGATCCAGCGGATGTTGGCAATTTGATCTCTGGTTCCTCTGCCTTTTCTAAAACCAGCTTGAACATCAGGGAGTTCACGGTTCACATATTGCTGAAGTCTGGCTTGGAGAATTTTGAGCATTACTTTACTAGCATGTGAGATGAGTGCAATTGTGCGGTAGTTGGAGCATTCTTTGGCATTGCCTTTCTTTGGAATTGGGATGAAAACTGACCTTTTCCAGTCCTGTGGCCACTGCTGAGTTTTCCAGATTTGCTGGCAAATTGAGTGCAGCACTTTCACAGCATCATCTTTCAGGATTTGAAACAGCTCAACGGGAATTCCATCACCTCCACTAGCTTTGTTCGTAGTGATGCTTTCTAAGGCCCACTTGACTTCACATTCCAAGATGTCTGGCTCTAGATTAGTCAACACATCATCATGATTATCTGGGTCATGAAGATCTTTTTTGTACAGTTCTTCCGTGTATTCTTGCCACCTCTTCTTAATATCTTCTGCTTCTGTTAGGTCCAGACCATTTCTGTCCTTTATCGAGCCCATCCTTGCATGAAATGTTCTCTTGGTATCTCTAATTTTCTTGAAGAGATCTCTAGTCTTTCCCATTCTGTTCTTTTCCTCTATTTCTTTACATTGATTGCTGAAGAAGGCTTTCTTATCTCTTCTTGCTATTCTTTGGAACTCTGCATTCAGATGCTTATATCTTTCCTTTTCTCCTTTGCTTTTTGCTTCTCTTCTTTTCATAGCTATTTGTAAGGCTAGATAGCATAGCTATATGTTGTCTAGGTTGGTCATAACTTTCCATATCTCCACTCTTTTTTACATTCTTTTTCCATATAGGTCATGACAGAGCCCTGAGTTCCCTGTGCTGCACAGTAGGTCCTTGTTAGTCATTTATCTTCTGTATAGTGCTGTGTACATGGCAGTCCTGATGTCCCGGTTTATCCCTCCCCCGCCTGAGAAGCACAAGTTTGTTTCTACATCTAATTCAGTTTTATCGATAAGTTCATTTCACTTCATGTTTTTGAATGTAAGTTTCAGTTTCATCTGTGAAATAACTATGGATGATAATGCCTTTCAACTACCCTCAAGACACAGCCTGGGGCCAAGCGCGGGCACGGAGACTCATGGGTGTTCCTTTGCTCCTTTTCTGCCAGGACATCTGCTGTCAGAGCCCCCCAGCGTCTGGTCTGAGGATGGCAGAGCAGCAGGTTCGGGAGCCTGAGTGCCCTGTCTGCTGGAACCCCTTCAACAACACATTCCACACCCCCAAAGTGCTGGACTGCTGCCACTCCTTCTGCGTGGAATGCCTGGCGCACATCAGCCTGGCGACCCCGACGCGCCGGCTGCTGTGCCCGCTGTGCCGCCACCCCACGTGCTGGCCTCCGGACAGCCTGTCACCGACCTGCCCACGGACACGGCCGTGCTCACTCTGCTCCGCCTGGAGCCCCACCACATCATCCTGGAAGGCCACCAGCTCTGCCTCAAGGACCAGCCCAAGAGCCGCTACTTCCTGCGCCAGCCCCGGGTCTACACGCTGGACCTGGGCCCTGAGCCTGGGAGTCAGACTGGGCACCCCCAGGACGTGGGCCCTGGCACCAGGCCCGTCCCCATCCCCAGCCGCCACTCTCCGCGGGAGTGTTTCCGCAACCCGCACTTCCGGATCTTTGCCTACACGATGGCGGCCATCCTCTGCGGCACCGTGTTGTTCATCTTCTCCATCTTTTGCACCAGACGATTTTTCTGGGGGGTGGGGTGAGCGTCTGTTCCAGACGCATTCCCTGGCAGCTGCTGGGCGTGGGGACTGCAGAGCACCCCTTGGGGTCGGTCTTCCTTCACAGTGTTGCTCATTTTCACAATCCAGGCGGCGGCCAGGCTGTGCATCTGCTTCTAGCAAGAGTCCTACTCTAAGGAGAACCTCTGAAAGCTAAGGGACTGGGAAAGATGTGGAGAGACCTCTGGGTGTGAACCGTGGGTCACGGAAGGGCAGAGAACAGCCCTGTGATTACAGAGCCAGAAGCAAGTTGTGCCAAAAGGCTGGATGAGGGTACCCAGGAGCCTGTCCAGCCCAAATAGCAGGTTGCACTTCTTACTGGAGCTGCTTTGAACTCAGTTCACTTTTTTTTTGTTTTTTTGAGTTGCTCTTTTTACTATTTGTTGCTAAAAAAATCTGGGAGTGAACCTCCATCGGGAGCAAGTGTGTTTGTCCTCTCCTTTCAGTTTTCTCTTTGGCTCTCTTGCAACCATTCCCGGTAAAAAGGGCCTGCATTCGTTAATTTATTCACTTATTCAACAACCTGTTGGCTGGTCCTCTGTCAGAACTAGGGGGAGAGAAGGGTAGGATTAACCAGGAGTGGCCAAGTCCTTGTCAGTAAGGAGGGCAGGCCCACTCAGTTCTTCTTGTTCACGATGATCTCGTTAGTATGTGGTTTATGGAGTGTTAAGAGTATAAAAGTTTAAAGGGAAAAGAAACCAGAGTCAGTGGAGCAAAAGAAATCTGGGATTTGGAGGAAAAGATTTTTATTCCTCAACCATTGTAATTCCGGCCTTAAGAGGTAAGGCAGGGTGCATCCATCGTGGCACAGTGGATAAGAATCCGCCTGCCAATGCAGGGGACACAGGTTTGATCTCTGGTCGGGGAAGATACCACATACCGAGGAGCAACTAAGCTGCAACTATGGAGGCTGCATGCCTATATCCTGAGCTTGGCAACAAGAGAAGCCACTGCAATGAGAAGCCCCCGTTCGCTGCAATAGAGAAAGGCCTTGTAAAGCAACGGAGACCCAGTGCAGGCAAAAATAAATAAAATTATGTTTTACAAAAAAAGAAGTAAGGCAGGGAATTCTCTGGCAGTCCAGTGGTTAGGACATCCTGAGTCCACTGCAAGGGAACTAAGGTTCCACATGCCATGAGGTGCAGCTAAAAAAAAAAAAAAGAGGTAAGGCAGAAACTCTGGATAGAATAAAAGTCTTAGCTCCCATCCCAAGCAACACGGCCAGGGGACCCTGGTTTTTTTTGTATGACAGCATCTAGGGACCAAGGAAAACTGGATAGAATTTGGATGCTGCTTGACTGCCAGGGGCCACCTCTGCAGTATCTAAAACCCTGACTTCTGTTTCCCTACTTTTAATGCTACCTGGTGACTCAGGTCTCTGAAACGACCTCAAAGCAAATTAGAATACCATCACAAAACGGTAACATTTTGTTTTGGGGGGATGAATTTGTAGAATAAGCTTTCAGAGGCCAGAAACAGAGTTGATTTCATTTGTTCTATATAACATTTTGTGTTTCATGAAGGTAGCTTCTATAAATTCTTATAGGTCTTGATGTATAAGATAGTCCCACATTGCCAAGACATGCAGACTTCATGTTTAGCAACACCAAAGCCTTAAGCTCCACTGTGAAGGAAAAGTTCTCCTTACGAAATTGGAAAGCCGCCTTCATATCCTGCCAAGGGACTAGCATCTACTTCTCCATTTGCGCCATCAGGTAATTACCCTAAAGCTGGCACTCCACACTTCTCCCCACTGACTTCATTTCTTTACACATTCTTGCTTCTCAACCTTGTGGCAGGTAAATTAGGCAATGAGCTCACGTTCTCAGAGCCATGAGGAAGAGAGAGAGGAGCTGAGGGAAGCTCAGGAAGGAACACTCGCCTCTGTACTAGGGCCGACTGCTCCCGAGTTCAGGAGGTCTCACCCCAGTTTCACAGATGAAACTGAGGCTCCCCAGGTTTAGCTACCTTGTTCAAGATCACCCAGCTAGCATGTGGTGGAGGCCTTTCAGTCAAAACAGAACTTCTACTCTCGGAGTGGCCAATTCACCAAGCAAGACTCAGCTTTGAGTATTCTGGAATAGGGAAGGTTATACTTAACACTGCAGCCTCTTGTTTTCACATTTACTATTAATGGTTCTAACACTGGGCAGTGCCGTCCTTCTAGAGCACATTTAGAAATCTTTGGTCCTCCAATGCAAGGGTGAGTTTTGTTTCTGGCTGTGGGTACTCAGAGGTCAGGGCTGCTAAGACATGCTGCAATGGCTGAAGACATTTCTACAGAACAAAGCACCATCTGACCCAAAATACAAATAGTTTCCTGTTGAATAACACTGCAGGCTCCTTGTAAGTTCACAGATACAAGTGATGAAATTAACTCCCTTTGGCATGAAGTCAGAGTAACAGACACAGTGATGTGGTATAAACGGTAGAACAGGCTTTTCCAGTAAGTGACTTGAGGTGACTTTTTTTTTTTTTTTAAAGGAATGAGGCAATTTATTAACCCAGGATCATTTGCTCTAATGCTGTTTGTTGCCAGCTGCCACCTGTCTGGTGATTCTGTCCAGAGCTCTCTTCTTCCTGGGATGTCAGTTTGCAGCCCCCATCTTGGTCCTTTCCCACCATTTTCAGCCCCTACAGGGCTTGGAGGACCTGATGAACCACACCTTGGAACCTCTGCTGAAGTGGCTGGGCATGACACCATTCCTCTGATGCCCCCCCCAGAGATCGTGGTCGTGGGGCCAAGCCCAGTGCCCCTGGAGGTGCAGGTGCTGTGCAATGGAAGCAGCTCGTGCGTAGGATCAGTTCTCATTGTAGGGAGTGAGCTCTTTATGCTTGGCCAGCTTGAGTGTCCACCCATTCAGGGACTTTCAGCTGCCCGAACTTTTTCAGGAAGGCGGCCAGCGCTCTGACAGACTCCTGCTGGTTCACGTCTTTTCCAGTAACTCCAGGCATCATGCAGCCTCCATGCGGCCAGCCAGGGGCAAGGTGACTTCTAAAAATGGTTTGCTATTCAGTTGACCCAGAAACCCCAGAAAATCATGCAAATCAAGTTCAAAATCTTCATATGTTCACTTTAAGAACACTTGTGAAACGGCCCAGGCCATCTAGAGTATACATATTTGAAATGCCACCAAATATCTGAACGATGTCCGTTTATAGAATATGTGCCACACCATTCTGTCATCACAGTGGTAGAGTCTGCAGGTGTGCTCAGGCCAAAGGGGGCTGGATGCGGGGTTGGTGGTCCAGGGGGCTGTTTTTACTGTACATGCTCAAAGATGCAGAGAGCAATGCCGAACTGAAGGGCTTAGATGCAGATGCTCTGGCCACCAAGCACATCCAGGTGACCAAAGCCCCCGAGAGGGGGCGCAGGATTTACAGAGCTCGTGGTGGGTTCACCTGACCCAGGAGCTCTCCCTGCCACACTGAGACTCTCACTGTCCCTACCATGCTGAAAAAAGGACAAGTTTTCACTGAAAAAGGAGATTGTTCCTAAACCGGAAGAGGAGGTGGCACAGAAGAAAAACATACCCCAGAAGAAAATGAAGAAACAAAAAACATAATGGTCTGGGAATAAACGCCCCCAAAAAATAAATGCAAGTTTAAAAGTAAATACAAGGTAGAGCAGTTAAAAAGTTCAGGCTTTGTACAGGGAACAGGCTGTGCTGGTTTTTTTTTTTTTGGTTGGTCAGTGTTGCTAACATACTAAAGTCCTATGAAACCTCTTATAAGGTCACAGAGACCAGACTCTACCACTTACTAATTAGGTAATCTGGAACAAGTTACTTCTTTGAACTGCAGTTTTGTTTGTAAAAAAGGCAATAATTAACTCATGAGACTGTGAGAATTAAACAAGATGTCTGTGTTGCCTGGCAGGATCTAGACAGTGTCCTCTTAAGCGATGGCAGTAGTGTTTACCCCACCATTGTCATGAAATGCCACACTTAGTGTATGCTCCTCAGCCAAAGGCTTTCTAACAATATTTCCACTGAAGAAACGTATATTCCACATTTCTTTTGCCAAAGGCTTAGATGAAATGTTTTCACTCAGTCGCTACTTCTAAATCACTTGGAACCCCCCCACCACCCCCAAAAGAAGACAAGTTTGAATGATAGTGAAACTTCACTTTGAGAAAATCTTGAACATACTATATTTAAAAATTGCATGCTAATATACTAAGGTTCATTATTAGTTTCAACACACTACAAAGGTAGTTATGAAAAAAAAAAAAATTTTTTTTCATGGCTTAACTATGGAGGAAATGGTAACCCACTCCAGTATTCTTGCCAAGAGAATCTCATGGACAGAAGAGCCTGCTGGGCTACAGTCCATGGGGTCGGACACAACTTTTTGACTAAACCACAACTATGGAGGAAATAAGCCTGTTAAACAGTGAAAAGAGTGAAGTGCCCAACAGAAGGCAGAGCTGATAATCCAGAACTTCCAGAGGTACACAGGATGCACAACCACTTGGTTGCAACTGAAGTCAGACTAAAAAGTCCATTTAGCTACATGTCACTCATTCATAGTTTGTGCAAGAGTAACTGTCGGCCTCCCTGGGGAGCAAAGGAGCAGTGTTTTGAATGCTCAAAAAGCCATCATATAAGCCCTTCAATTCTCTATACACAATCCTTGCCAATTCTGTTTTTGTGTGAATCTGTGCGAATTCAGATTTCAGTGGGTGTATATCTGGGGTGGAAAGAGAAGTAACTGCTGCATGGCCAATGAATAAGAATTAGAGGGTCCAGATACAGTTCACTGTAGTCTGGCCTACAATGCAACAGCCCTCTATTTTTAAAAAAATGACTGACAGAATGCTTACTAAGGAGACGGAATTGGAATAAGCCATACTTAAGATCATTTGTTATATCCCTAACTTAAAAAAAGGGATCTCTGTGGACTCAGGAAATGCTTCACTATACAAAATAATTCTTTAAAGGACAGTTTTTTAAATAGGATTTTACTCTGTAGCAAGTGTGCAATGAAGAAAAAAAGTTTATGTTTAGGAATACCCATTAGGGTTTTTTTTTTACCCCCGAGTTATCTCCACATGAAGGGTGCATATAAATAACCAACAAAAAAGGACTTGCACAATAGAGACATCATGTTTGCTTCCTAAAAGTTTCATTGAATCTTGACACAATGGCCTAGTTTTGGGGTAACACAAAGGATGCCAAACTTCAAAGCAAAATGGAAGACATCTGCTGAAGAGGCAGATGCTCAGTTCTGAACTTCCCGATGCAGTTAGCGTTCCAAGTGAACAGGATGAGGTAAAACCTCTCCTGCATAACCCAGGGCATAGCTGTGGTCTTCGTCTTCGCCTTCCATTCTCAGGGTTCTCGCTGTCAGGTACCTCAGCCAGCGCAGTGAGATGTGCTTCTCTACTCGAGGGCTTCCTGCACAGAGCACAGCCGTCTTGCTCTCTGGGTCCCACGGAGTCCTGAAACATGTACCATGTAACGGAAAGCCAGGTTTCAGAAGTCAAAACCCTGAGTGCTTTGAGGGAAGCAAGAGGGCATTCAAACAAAAGATTAATAAAAACAATGTCTACAAAGTTCATGGAGGGGCTTGAAGATGAAAACTAAAATTTTTCAACCATGGAAGGGGTTGACCAACACCCAGGGATTGGGCTGCTTGCCTGAAGTGGGAGCTGAGAAATTCAATTCTTCTGAGGATCTATATACATGGTAATTGGCAAAATACATGATAGAACAAAACACATCAATTCCTTCCTTTGAAAATGGCTCTAAAGGGAGAGTGAGGCTTGAGTCCTTCCTCCATGGTCCTGCCTATTCAGCCATCCAGAGCTTGAAGGTCCTGTCATAGGAGCAAGTGGCTATGAGCTGCCCATCGGAAGAAATGTCTAGGCCCATCACTTTGCCTTCATGGCCGGCCAGAGTCTTCAGAGGGGACCAGCCTGGGTGAGTCCAGATCTTGGCTGTGTTATCATAGGCACCAGTGAGCAAGAAATTCCCATGGATAGCTACAAAGGAGAAGAGGAATTACTTCAGGAATTGAAATATTCGAGAGCGTAAGAAAAGAAAAGAACCCAAATCTGCAGGCTGTGTGCTCCGTCGTGGCTGACTCTCGGTAGCCCGTCAGGCTCCTTTGTCCACGGAATTTTCCAGACAAGAATATTAGAGTGGGTTACTTCCCTGGCAGTCCAGTGGTTAAGATTCCATGCCTCCACTGTAGGGGGCATGGGTTTGACCCCTGGTTGGGAAATTAAGATCCCACATGCCACATGAGAAAAAAAAAAAAAATCTAAAGCAATTAAGAATACTGGAGTGGCTTGCTATCTCCTCCTCTAGGAGATCGTCCCAACCCAGGGATCAAACCCACGTCTCTTGCATCTCGTGCACTGGCAGGCGGATTCTCTACCACTGTGCCACCTGGGAAGTCCCCAAATCCGCTAGAATATACTATTTTCAAAAAGATGTTATCTCGGCATTCACAAAACACCAAGCTCCAATCTGCATTTTTACTCGGCCTCTACAAAACAGAGAACAACTACAGATAGACTGAGGGAAACAACCAACATTATCAAGGTCTTTTGGTTCTTTCCCTGATACACAACCTATTCAAAATAATATTACGAACTAAGAGCTTGGACCTTCCATGGAAAGCAAAACATGCACAGAAGTCTTCTTTACTTCCTAGCAACAAGAAGCATGCGGTCATAGCTCTGTCTGAAAGGGTGGTCGAAGGAAGGAAATTATCATTTGTTCCTTCAACAGGGTCCAAATTCTCTATGTTCCCCTTCCAAGTTAGGCTAACACCTGGCCTGCATTTCATACAAATGCAATCTGTTTGTCTTGAAGTTAGGCTTACAACAGAAGGAAAACTTACGCTCAAACTTGACACCTGTCACTAAGTTCTGATGGGCAGGAATGGTATAGACAGAACGTCGCTGTCGAAGGTCCCACACTTTGCAGGTGTTATCTCCACTGCCAGTTGCAATGTGGTAGCTGTGGATCAGATATAGCGAGGAAGTTAGAAACACAGAATACTTTCTGACCAATAACCCTGGCCACTCCTCATTCACTGAGCTTATTTACCCATTGGGGGAGAAATTTATCCCATATATTTCCTTCAGGTGACCTTCTAGGAACATGATACAACGTCCGGTGCGCAGGTCCCAAACTCGACCAAATGCATCCAGTCCCCTGACAAAACAATTCATGAATGAGTACTTTGAACCCAATTCCCTGTGGAAGCAGGCAGATGTCAGAGGTCAGATGACTGAGCTGCCCCGGCTATGTGGAAGAAGCCTTACCCAGTGCCAGCCAAAGAGCCATCTTGATGGAAGGCAATGTCATACACACCCATGCTGTGGCCCTCCTGATGCAGGATCTCCTCTTGAGCTTCCAAATCCCATAAGCGCCATGATCGGTCATAGCTTAAAAAGTCAAGCTAATAATTAACCAGCAGATACTCAAAGTGTACAAAGTGCTATAAATTACAAGTGTACAAAGTGCTTCAATGTACCAAGTACTGTAAATAGTTGGAGCTCAAGTTATAGTTCTGAAACTACTCATATAACCATATTAACAAATTCTTTTCTGGTATAAATAATGTCTCCACAACTAAGCATATCTGTCTTGGGTGCTAAATGGGAAACTATGGACTGCCTATGCCTAAAAAACTACCTCAGTGGCTATTTTAAAAAAGAGAATTCCCTTAGAATGGCCCAGAACAAAGACTCTGGTTGCCTACTTTCTTCCCCAATTTCACTGTTATGTTCTTCCATTCACTGAGCATTTACTGGGTCCTAACTGAATGCTGGGGATATAATCAATCAGAAATAAATCAACAGAATAGAATAGAATAGAGAGTATATAAAGAGGCCCACATATAAACGGTCAAATGATTTTCAATGCGGCCACCAAAGCAATGTCAATAGTGAAAATCTCAATAAATGATGAGAAAACTGTAATGCATATGTGGAAAAAGATAAAACAAATAAAAAATCCTCAATTAAAAAATGGGTAAAGCACCTGAACACTGAACAAAATACACAAAGGGTCAATAAGCATATGCCTCAACACCAACAGTCATCAGAGTAATAAAAACTAAAACCATGAGATTTCACTAGATACTTGCAAGACTGGGCAAAATGATGAGACGGCCAAGGCCAAATGCTGCAAAGATGTTAAAAAAAACCCAACAACAACACTGGAATGCTGGGAATGCCGAATGACACCCACACTACGGAAAACCATTTGGAAACTTTAAAAGTTAAATATACATCTACCCTATCACCTTGCAATTGCATTCCAAGGTATTTATTCAAGAGAAAGGAAAGACAAATATGTCCACAAGAAGTACTGGACAAGAGTACGTATAGGAGCATTATTCATACCAGCCAAGAGTTGGAAACAGCCCAAGTGTCCACCAATGGGAGAATGGATAAACTGTCAGTTATGCAACTGACTACTTCTCAGCAATAAAAAGGAACTACTGATACATATGCAACGACAAGAATGAACCTTAAAAATGTTGTGCTGAGTAAAAGAACCCAGACACAAATGAGTTTATAAAGTATGACTATATCGAGTTAATTTATGGTGACAGAAATCAGGGCAGGGGTTGTTTTGGAAAGGGGAGTTGGCTGGGAAAGGCATGGGGGAACTTTCTGGGGTGATGCAAGTGTTCTTTCTATCGACAAGTGTATGGCTATGAGCATAACTGATGCCGTCTTGGCCCATACAGTTCTTCCTGTCCTCCTGCTGACCTCACCCAGAACTGTACTGTGTGGTAAATCACTTTTCTATTGTCAAGGGCTTTTATTAACATTAATAGATATTGTTTAACAGCCATTAGGACCAGGAGACCTCCATGCTCTGTTAGTCGTCAAACAATGAAGACCTTTGCTGATGTATTCCCAGCACCTACTGGTTACCCATTCATAAATCTTGACTTAGGAATGTACTTCCTGCTTCCAAGCACAGACCCCCATACCCTAGGTTAACTATAAAATTGCTGCAGTGGCTTCTTGAAGGTGCAGAGTGCAGCTAAGAATGCTTCAGGATTGCTGACTGCCAGATCCCACCCTATGAGTAACCCTATAATAAAGTGATCTACTGGTTATATGGATGGAGTGGTCCACCTTGATTATTCATCTCAAGATGCTTCTCAGGGATATCCCTCGTGGTACATTGGATAAGAATCCACCTGCCAATGCAGGGGACATGGGCGCAATCCCTGGTCTGGGATGATTCCACGTGACGTGGGCCACCCATGTGCCACAACTGCTGAAGCCTGCAAGCCTGGAGGCTGAGCTTAGCAACAAGGGAAGCCACTGCAATGAGACGCACATGCACTGCCAACAAAAGCAGCGCCCATCACCACAACTAGAGAGCCCACGAGCAGCACCAAAAACTCAGTGCAACCAAAAAGAAACGGCTTCTCAGTTTGGTGGGCACTTTTGTTCCCTTGGACCTCCAAGAACAGGGATGTGGGTCATGTGAATGTATGCATTTGTCAAGACTGACTAAATTATACACTTAAATCCATTTCATTGCATGTAAATTTTATCTCAAAAACTTCTTTAATAGATCCTGGCCTCACTGAATTTATAGAACCAAGCAAAGAGACTGATCTGTAAGCAGTGAAGTTATAATACAACGTATAGCCCACCCCGCCACCCCCCTCCACCAAAAAATGCACTTCTAGTATCGGACAAAAAAGAGAAGAGGGAAACTCTAGCTCTCTGGCAGTTAGTGACCGAAATTTCAGATTAACTGCAATTTAAAGCCAAATACACTTAGCCTTAACTGTACCATATAGCCTTTTTTGATTCTGATTCACTGCAGTCAAGAAAATATTACTTGAAGACAGAATAAGAGGATGGCTTACCAGGTGGTACCTAAGAAACGTCCTGATGGATGCCACATTACACGCGCCACACGCACTGTGTGGCCTTCAATATCTGCCACCGGTTCATCACTGAAAAGGAACCAAATATCGTAAGCAAACTATTTTACAGTCATGCAAATATTCACTGAATTTTTTTCAACTGTTGAGCACACAGGCACTCATTCTGCATGGGGCGACAGGCCAAATTGTAACTTGTAATCTGTTAAAAATTTTAGGGCCAATGATAATCTAATCACCTCCCAAGGTTATAAAAGCTTTGGGACTATTACATATGTCCACAGGGGAACACTGCCCATTTTCTGTTCAGTTCAGTAGCTCAGTTGTGTGCTACTCTTTGCGACCCCATGGACTACAGCAGGCCAGGCCTCCCTGTCCTTCACCATCTCCTGGAGCTTGCTCAAACTCATGTCCACTGAGTCAGTGATACCATCCAAACATCTCATCCTCTGTCGTCCCCTTCTCCTCCTGCTTTCAATCTTTTGCAGCATCAGGGTATCTTCCAATGAGTCAGTTCTTCACATCACGTGGCCAAAGTACTGGAGTTTCAAGTTCAGCATCAGTCCTTCCACTGAATATTCAGGGTTGATATCCTTTAGGATTGACTGATTTGATCTCCTTGCAGTTCAGGGGACTCTCAAGAGTCTTTTCCAGCACCACAGTTCAAAAGCATCAGTTCTTCGGAGCTCAGCCTTCTTTACGGTCCAACTCTCACATCCATAAATGACTACTGGAAAAACCATAGCTTTGTGTATATGCACCTCTGTTAGTAAAGTAATGCCTCTGGTTTTTAATATGCTATCTAGGTTTGTTATTGCTTTTCTTCCAAGGGGCAAGTGTCTTTTAATTTCATGGTTGCAGTCGACATCTACCGTGATCTTGGAATCCAAGAAAATAAAGTCTGTCACTGTTTCCATTGTTTCCCCATCTATGTGCCATGAAGTGATGGAACCAGATGCCAGGTCTTAGTTTTTTCAATGTGAATTTTAAGCCAGCCTTTTCACTCTCTTTCACCTTTCATCAAGAGGCTCTTTGGTTCCTCTTCGCTTTCTCCCATAAGGGTGGTGTCATCTGCATGTCTGAGGTTATTGATATTTCTCCCGGCAATCTTGATTCCAGCTTGTGCTTCATCCAGCCCGGCATTTCTCATGAGTTACTCTGCTTGTACGTCAAATAAGCAGGGTGACAATATATAGCCTTGATGTACTTCTTTCCAAATTTTGATCAGTGAGTTGTTCCAATTCCGGTTCTAACTGTTGCTTCTTGACCTGCATACAGGTTTCACAGGAGGCAGGTCAAGTGGTCTGGTATTCCCATCTCTTTCAGAATTTTCCACAATTTGTTGTGATTCATACAGTCAAAGGCTTCAGTATAGTCAATGAACCAGAAGCAGATGCTATAACACTTCAATAAGCATTGTCCTTCTATTTCAACTCACTGTCAACAAACTCTTAATTCTATACCGCTTAAGATTAAGAGAAAAATAAAAGACACTTCAACCTAACAAGCAAAATAATTTCTCCGAAACAAAGGACTGCTGAGATTCTAGAAAGAAACATACTTTGATAGAGATGCAGGGCAATATCAAACATCTGTGGTGCAAGTGGATTGTAGACAATTTTATCTCAAATTTCAGCTTCTTCAAGGATCCACATGAAAAAAGAACTCCTAATCAGAGGCTTAGTTTCCTTTCAGTGGCCATTAAATTCTACTACCAGCAACAGCAGAAAGAAGATCTGAAACACCAGTGAAAGGAAATAAACACAAACCCTAAAGAGGGCAATTAAAAAGGGAACACTATTAATGTGGATACACAGAAGTAATCAAAGCCCTAGAGGAACAAATATTGCTACTTATTACCAAAGCCAATTAAAACTTGCTGTGCTCACAGGTAAGATCCTATCTAGCAGAGTGGAGACACTAATTAGCTCCTCACAAAATCTAGAACAAAAGCCTCATGTGCTTTCCCAAAGAAGGATAACTAACAACTGAATTCAGAAGTCTTTTAGGCAACAAGGTGCTTCTATTTCTTGGAAAACAATAAATAATCACAAACACATTAAAACAGACACGCTTGTTATAATTGGAAAATATGGTTTAGGTAAAGTATGACGATATTGGGAGGAAATACCACTTCCTTGGCAATACTGCTGGACGTAGCCTTCTTTCTCTCCCCTGCGGCTGTTTGCTAAGAACCAAGGTGTTGTCTGGAGTATTATTTTCAGTCAATCTACCAAATAGCACATTTCTCCAATGTCAATCTATTGCAATGGCAGGTATAATCGATCATCCCTGAATAACTGGAGCCAGGAAACAGTGGTCACTGTATTAGAGGCAAAAACCAAGGTACAGAGTTCTAGGTCCCTAGGGCCAACCAATCAACTGTTTACTGTGGTGACTGCTGTGCGGACAGAGCAGTAATATTCACCTGTCAAGGCTCCACAGCTTCACAGAACCGTCAGCAGCACAAGAGGCCAGATTGACGTCTTTCTGGTCCAAGGAGACCGTGGATTTGGGATGGAATACGATCGCTCCCACATTTGTGTTATGGCCTGAAGGAGTGTAAGAGATGGAAATTAAAGGGCTGCTGTTCCGTTATAACCTAAGTGTAAATATACACAATGAAGAATATTATATAGACACATTTCAGAAAACGTGAACCTATAAAGTATTAGTTATTCAATTACTAAAAAACTGAACTTTTAAAATTTAAACTAACATATAAATTACATTAAAAAAAAAAGCTAAACACACAAAAAAATGTTTCTTGCTTTAGAGATTGTAAATGCCAGAGTAGGGCTGGACATGAGAGAGAAATATGCATATGATGTCATTATCATTCAGCCTTGCAGTCAAAGAAAACCAAATCAAGTCAGATTATATCAAGAATTAATCATGTGTGTACTGGGTTTGAGTGTCCAGTAGAGCTTTAAGAGTTATACTGCTTGATAGAGTTTGAATTGGGAAAAAGACCAAGATTTGGGTAAGAGTCTAACCCACCTCGAAGGTGTGAAGAAGGTTGCAATCGGGAACAGACCAGAGCTTGCAAAGCCCACTCCTATCAAATACAAAGGAAAGCATCTCAGCCAGGGTTGGTCTGGGAAGGAAAAGGTATCTTGGTAACATTACTAAAGGACAATTTCTTACCCCCCAAAATCGTTTTAGCGGCAGACAAAAAAGAAAAGGCTTATCATTTGAAGGGTTATGTAAGAAAGCTATAGCCAGGCCTGAAGCAAACAAAGGCCTCTATTGGACTATAAATATTATAGCACAAGTTGCTCTTCTCCTTAACTTTTGGACCAATTTCTAGGCAAAGCAGGACAAATTAAATTATCTAACTGTAATATTAATAATTATACTATCTCCTTAAAGTAATTAAATTTAAAAAACTGCTTTATTTTGAAAAATTCCAGCAAATTACTTTTATATCTATCATCTCAAATGATCCTTATAACAGATTTGTGAAGTACATAAGACAGGAATGATCATTTCTACTTGTGTATTTGTTTTATTTTCTGTAATTAACTTTTTAAATTGGAGTACAGATGATTTACAATGTTGTGTCAGTTTCTGCTGCACAGCAAAGTGAGTCATTTCTACTTTATAATAAAGACTGCTGAGGCTTGAAGAGGTGGACGATCTACGTATGTCCTTGGTTTTCTCCTGAATTGGTCTCGATTTCTGCCTAGTCAAGTAGCTTCTGTGTGTACAATGTAAGGAAGATTGCCCCTCACCAGATGACAAGGTCCCACAAGAACACTAAGTGACTGAATAAAACAAAACAACAAAGTTTTCACATCTTAAAAGTTTTTTGCATATGCGATGGCAAACAGAAAACAGAATAAACACAAAAACGGTCATTTGCTTTGCTTTACAGATAAAGAAACTGAAGCTTACACAGAAGTATCTTGCTTAGGTAACATAACTAAAGGTATGAAGTATCTTGTTTAGGTCACATAACTAATAAAGAAAAGCCATATCAAGGTGTGTATAATTAGTCTACAAACTCCCTGTATTAATATTATCTGCTCAAAATGATGCTAATGCCAAGAATATGACTGACACATGAGAACTGAAAGCTCTATTATAAACTACAATGGGTACACATTACCACCTCTAGTTTGATGTGATCATGAGCAGCAGAGGAAAATGAGATGGCAATGGCCTTCTATTTATTTTTCACCTTTTTTTTGAAAGTAGCTCAGTCACGTCTGACTCTCTGCAACCCCATGGACTATACAGTCCATGGAATTCTCAAGGCCACAATACTGGAGTGGGTAGCCTTTCCCTTCTCCAGGAGATCTTCCCAACCCAGGGATTGAACACAGGTTTCCTACAATGCAGGCGGATTCTTTATCAGCCGAGCCACCAGGGAAGCCAAGCAATGGCCTTCTAAAACAAATGTTGACTTTCCCCCCAGAACCCCATTCAGGGAAAAGAAAACAAACACTGTAAAATGACTTACCAACAAGCTGTGGCCAGCATTTTGGAATTAGGACTAAAGTGACAGTAGGAGATAGGCCGATCGTCCCCAATCTGACTGCAGAAATTATTCAAAGACTGAAAAAAAAAAAGACAAACAAGGAATCATTAAATGCTAACCCAAGACTTCCTTGGCTTTTCCACCATAAAAAAAAAACAAAAAAAAAACACCTTTTCAGTTTTAACCCACCCTAAGATTCCCCACCCTCCCCTCTTTTGTCAGGAGACACTTCTACAAATGAATGAATGAACCAAGTCAAGGCTTATCTGGAACTCCCTCATGCTGTCATCTACAGTCTGTGTCGACAGCTTCTCTGTCCACTAAATATAAACCAGAAAGCCATGGCAAGACTTTAAGTACAGTCTAACATATTAAAAGGGAGAATTACAGCACAGGAACCACAGGCCCCTGCCTAGTACAAAGTACAGTAGGTTCCCTGCCGCCTTAACTGATGGATCCTCCCAAGAAGCAACAGTGCGAGCAAAGATGTACAGCTGCCTTTTATTTGTTAGAGGCGGGCCAAGGTAGAACATTTAATAAACACCACAGAAATCTTTAAAACATTGGGAATCGCGGAGAGCGTCTTACTCGGAGAGATTTGTGCAGCTCTTGCATCTGGGAGGTTCTAGTTGTCTCAGGAATCTCTTTATGAAGACGGGCCTCTTCTAAGCGTTTCATTGCCCTGTAACACAGAAAACATCACCCTGGGCAAACAGGCTGGAAACAAGGGTCCACAGAAGTCTCTGCACCACTCAATTTCAACTAACAACCACAGTCACTATAAAGCAGATCCTCAGTCCCTGAGAGGAAATAAGAAGCATGCTTTTTCCTCCTTCTCAAATTTCTCCTTACCTGGGCAGTGAATAATTAGCAATCCACAGTCTAGCAACCTTCAGGCTGTTTGGTCCTTCATGGTACCAAGTCTGCTGATACTGAAAGTTAAATAAGAGCAGAAATGTCAAGTCTGAAGCATCCCTGCTTCTTTCACAGCTATCAATTCCCTACTGCAACTGCCCAGGAAAAATGTGAATTAGTTCAGTACAATATGATGAAATCAGGTATATGCGCTTTCTGCTGTGTTTCTTTCTATCAGTTCTTATTGGATGATTTCTGGTTCCTTTTTAAAAGGGAAACCAGGAATGCTGTGCTTCTTTCCCAAAATGGGAAACTCGCTTACCTCCGTTTGTATCTACAAAGGAACCACAAACAACTGCCAACAACTATTCCTGAACAGCAGTCTCCAACCCCTGCTCTGCACCTCATCTGAGGCAAAGCTCAGCTCTGAAAACAAAATGAGAGAACTAGCCCCTTGTCTCCTGCGTGCTGACACTATGAAGCCAAGGATGTATTTTACCTCTTCTTTGGACTTCTTTGATTTCTCATCATCTTTTTTGGTCTTTTTTAAGGCATCAGTACCGACCACTGAGAGGATATTTCTTAATCTGTAACAAAGAGCAGAATTTAAATAGAGTTGAGATAAGGTAAAGCAGGACTTTCACCTTACTTCACTCAGCGCCACAGCGTGTTGGATACTCTTGACACGCTAAGTATAGAAAATGACTAAGAAACACCCTTAACTTCACAGGGTGCAAGGGGAATCATGAGTAAACAACCTAGACTTGGAGAGAATCAGGGAAGGCCTTATGGAGAAGATGTTCTCTAAACTGAGCCCTCAATCAACCAGGTCAATAGGTCAACAATGTTCGGAAAGGACAGCTAAGGCAGAGGGTTCCACAAATGTGAAGGTCTAGAGGCAAGCATGTTGAGCCTGGAATCAACAGTTTAGTATGGCTGGAGCATGGGGTACTGGGAGAGGCTGAGTGAGAGAAACGGCTGCGAATCTCAGTAGGGACCAGGCCACAATGCGCTCCTAATGCCAGGGTGAGCAAGGTTCACATTTGAGAAAGACTCCTGGAAAAGTATGGAGAATAAAGAGGGAAGAACAAAGGAGGGAACTCAGTATACTGTGGTATCCTCCCACTTGAGTCTTAAGGACTGAATAAGACGGTGGCGGGGGAAGACTCCAGACAGTCACCTAAGGGACATAAAGAACACACCGTCAAAGTATATCCTCTGCGAGGCTATTAACAAAGTAACATACCATGACAGAGCATAATGTCGGGCTTACTTTACAGGGACCAGAGGTTAAGAAGGGCTTCTTTAAGGAGGTGGTATTTATGCTAAAACCAAAAGAATTGCCTAGAAAATCCGTGGACAGAGGAGCCTGGCAGGCAACAGTCCATAGGGTCGCATGAGTCAACACAACTCAGTGACTAAATCGCAACACAAAAGGCAAGAGAGGGGAACAAAAAAAGGAAAATTAAGTCAAAAGACAGAAAAAAAAGCTTGAGTGTCCCAGGAGGATCATTATGGCTACTAAGTCTAGTAAACGGGAAGCGGGGTACAAGGTAAGGATGAAGAGCATACTAGGAGTTTTTTACTCTACGTTTAGTAAGAGACACTGTAGGATTTTAAGCAAACAATTAATACAGCACATCTGGGGTAATTACAATAGTCTAAATGTGAAACTAGTGGAGGGAGAAAAAAGAGGACATGCTGGAGGTACATTTCAGAAGTAGAATAAACAAGATTTTGCTGATGGGTTACAGAGGGACGCAGGTTTTTAACTGAAAACTGTGTGAATGGTTGTGTTATTTGCAAGAATAGGAAAAGGATGGAAAATAGATGAGTTCAATGTCAGTTCACTTCAATTCAGTTGCTCAGTCGTGACCGCATGGACTGCAGCATGCCAGGCCTCCCTGTCCATCACCAACTCCCACAGTTTACTCAAACTCATGTCCATTGAGTTGGTGATGCTATCCAACCATCTCATCCTCTGACAACTGGCTTCACCTTTCACCAGATCTTGGTTTCCTGGTCTGTATCTGTTGTATGGACTGAATGTCGCATTGCATCGTAAATTCCTTTAACAAAACCTGGCGTTTAGCAAACGCTCAATCAGTTCAGTTCAGCTGCTCAGTTGTGTCCGACTCTTTGTGACCTCATGGACTGCAGCATGCCAGGCTTCCCTGTCCATCACCAACTCCTGGAGCTTACTCAAACTCATGTCCATTGAGTCAGTGATGCCATCCAACCATCTCATCCTCTGTTGTCCCCTTTTTCTCCTGCCCTCAATCTTTCCCAGCATCAGGGCCTTTTCAAATGAGTCAGCTCTTCGCATCAAGTGGCCAAAGGACTGGAGTTTCAGCTTCAGCATCAGTCCTTACAATGAATATTCAGGACTGATTTCCTTTAGGATGGACTGGTTGGATCTCCTTGCAGTCCAACAGACTCTCAAGAGTCTTCTCCAACATCACAGTTCAAAAGCATCAACTCTTTGGTGCTCAGCTTTCTTTAGAGACCAACTCTCACATCCATACATGACTACTGGGAAAACCATAGCTTTGACTAGATGGACCTTTGTTGGCAAAGTAATGTCTCTGCTTTTTAATATGCTGTTTAGGTTGGTCATAACTTTTCTTCCAAGGAGTAAGCGTCTTTTAATTTTATTCAACATAGGTCCATGAATAAAGGTAAACTGGAAGTGGTCAAGCAGGAGATGGCAAGAATAAACATCGACTGAATCCTTAAATTGTTGAACTAAAATGGATGGGAATGGGCAAATTTAATTCAGATGACCATTAAATCTACTACAGTGGGCAAGAATCCCTTAGAAGAAACGGAGTAGCCATCATAGTCAATAAAAGAGTCCGAAATACAGTACTTGAGTGCAATCTGAAAAATGACAGAATGATCTCGGTTCGTTTCCAAGGCAAACCATTCAACATCAAGGTAACCCAAGTTTAAGCCCAACCATTGATGCCGAAGAAGTTGAAGCTAACCAGTTCTATGAAGACCTATAAGATCTTCTACAACTAACACCAAAAAAAAGATGTTCTCTTAATCTCAGGGGATTGGAATGCAAAAGGAGCAAGTCAAGAGATACTTGGAGTAACAGGCAAGTTTGGCCTTCGAGTACAAAATGAAGCAGGACAAAGGCTAACACAATTCTACCAAGAGAATACACTGGTCATAGTAAACATCTTTTTCCAACAACACAAGGGACAACTTTACATGTGGACATCACCAAATGCCAGATTGATTTTATTCTTTGCAGTCGTAAATAGAGAAGCTCTATACACTCAGCAAAAACAAGACCTGAAGCTAACTGTGGCTCAGATCATCAGCTCCTTAGAGCAAAATTCAGGCTTAAACTAAAGAAAGTGTGGCAAACCACTAGGCCATTCAGATACAACCTAAATCAAATCCTCCATGATCATACAGTGGAGGTAACAAATAGATTCAAAGGATTAGATCTGGTAAACAGAGTGTCTGAAGAACTACGGACATAGGTTCATAATACTGTACATGAGGAGGCGCTGACTAAAACCATCCCAAAGGAAAAGAAATGCAATAAGGCAAAGTGGCTGTCTGACAAAGTCTTACAAACAGCTGAGGAAAGGAGAGAAGAGAAAAGCAAGGGAGAAAGGGAAAGGTATACTCAACTGAATGCAGAGTTCCAGAGACTAGCAAGGAGAGAGAAGGCCTTCATCAAAGAACAATGTGAAGAAACAGAAGAAAACAGAACGGGAAAGACTAGAGATCTCTTCAAGAAAACTGGAGATATCAAAGGAACATTTCATGAAAGACGGGCACAATAATGGACAGAAACAGTAGAGACCTAATAGAAGCGAAGAGATCAAGAAGAGGTGGCAAGAATACACAGAACTGTACAGAGAAGATCTCAATGGTCTGGACAGCCATGATGATGTGGCCACTCACCTAGAGCCAAACATCATGAGTGCCTTCAGAAACACTGCTGCCAATAAAGTCGCGGAGGTGATGGAATTCCAGCTGAGCTATTTCAAAGCCTAAAAGAGGATCCTATTAGAGTGCTGCATCAGTATCTCAGCAAATTTGGGAAAACTCAGCAGTGGCCACAGAACTGAAAAAGGTCATTCTTCATCCTAATTCCTAAGAAGGACAGTACTAAAGAATGTTCAAACTACCAGACAACTGTGCTCACTTCCCATGCTAGTAAGGTTATGCTCAAAATCCTTTAAGCTAGGCTTCAGCAGTACTTGAATGGAAACTTCCAGATGTACAAGCTGGGTTTAGAAAAGGCAGGGGAACCAGAGACCAAATCGCCAACATTCACTGATCATAGAGAAAGCAAAGGAATTCCAGAAAAACATCTACTTCTGTTTCGCTGACAATGCAAAAGCCTTTGACTTTGTGGATCACAACTGTGAAAAACTCTCAAATAAGAGATGTGAATACCAGACCATCTTACCTGTCACCTGAGAAACCTATATGCGGGTTAAGAAAACAACAGTTAGAACCTTATATGGAATAAAGGACTGGTTCAAAATTAAGAAAGGAGTATGACAAGGCTGTATACTGTCATTCTGCTTATTTAACTTATACGTAGAGTACATCATGGAAATGCCAGCCTGGACGACTCACAAGCTGGAATCAAGATTGCCGGGAGAAATATCAACAGCCTCAGATATGCAGATGATACCACTCTACTGGCAGAAAGCAAGGAGGAACTAAAGAGCTCCTTGATGAGGGTGAGAGAGAGAGTGAAAAGTCGGCTTGAAACTCAGTATTGAAAAATCTAATTAGATGACCTCTGGTCTTAACACTTAATGGCAAACAGAAGAGGAAAAGGTGGGAGCAGAGACAAATTTCCTCTTCTTGGGATGAAGAAAATCACTGTGGATGGTGACTGCAGCCATGAAATTAAAGATGATTGCTTCCTGGAAGGAAAGCAATGATAAACCCAGACAGTATATTAAAAAGCAGAGACACCACTTAGCTGAAAAAGGTCCGTACAGTCATAGCTATGGTTTTCCAGTAGTCACGTACGCATGTGAGAACTGGACCATAAAGAAGGCAGAGCGCTGAAGAACTGATGCTTTCGAACTGTGGTGCTGGAGAAGGCTCTTGAGAATCCCTTGGACAGCAAGGAGATCAAACCAGTCACTCCCAAAGGAAATTAACCCTGAATATTCATTGGAAGGACTGATGTTGAAGCTGAAGCTCCATATTCTGGCTACCTGATGAAAACAGCCAACTAACTGGAAGAGACCCTGATGCTGGCAAAGGCTGAAGACAGCAGGAGAAGAGGGCAACAGAGGATGAGATGGTTGGATGGCATCATCAATTCAACAGACATGAACTTGGGCAAACTCCAGGAGATGGTGAGGTACGGGGAGGCCTGGCATGCTACAGTCCCTGGGGTTGCAAAGACTTGGACACGACTTGGTGATTGAACAACAACAACTTAGAAATATCAAATTTGAGACTATAGAATAGCTAGGCTACAGAGACCTAGAAGTCATCAGACTCCATGCCATGGGAGTCCATATAAACTCCATATAAACCATGCCATGGGAATGGACCCAATCCCTCATGGTTGGTGTAGGATAAGGACAAACAACAGCAGTTTGTAAAGGTTATGCAGGCTTAGAAGAATTAGCTAAAGAAACAGGAGGAAAACCAGGAGGACTGGGTTTTATGGGAGCCAAGGAAAGGGAGCGTTTGAGGACAGAACTGCTGGCAGTGTACTGGGACTACGCTTAGTAGAGTTGAGCTGATGGCCGTAAGCAACAGCCCTTTCAGCGTGGCAGTGGCCAGTCACTTTGCACTGGGCTGGAGAGTGGCAAGGGCCTTAGGAGGGCAAATGTCATAAGTGAGGAAGAATTGAGCCCCAAGTCCTGAAGAGGCAGGCAGGTCACATCCTCATAACTGCACACGACTAGCCTGTCACTGAGTTTTAGAACTTCAGAATCACAAGAGTAGCATTATCTGAGGAAAATACCTCTTTTCAATAATGTCCAAAAAACACTTACCATCATGTTTTATGTTAATGACAAAAAAAACGCGTTTGCTGTTTAAATTTTCAGAGTCCAGTTTACCCAACTCAAAACTACACACTAAGGAGAGGAAGGGGAGGGAGCATGTTAACATGGTTACAGTTTATAAAAAAAACTGGTAGTGGACAATAAACTGGCCTAAGACTTAGATTATGGACTAAACCATATTCACACAACTTAATAAGATATTCACCAACATTATGTGAGACATTCTATTAAAGGTTTAGCTACAAATACCAACTAAATAATGGCAGAAAGTGAAGATGAACTAAAGAGCCTCTTGAATGTTTTATGTTAATGACAAAAAAAACGCGTTTGCTGTTTAAATTTTCAGAGTCCAGTTTACCCAACTCAAAACTACACACTAAGGAGAGGAAGGGGAGGGAGCATGTTAACATGGTTACAGTTTATAAAAAAAACTGGTAGTGGACAATAAACTGGCCTAAGACTTAGATTATGGACTAAACCATATTCACACAACTTAATAAGATATTCACCAACATTATGTGAGACATTCTATTAAAGGTTTAGCTACAAATACCAACTAAATAATGGCAGAAAGTGAAGATGAACTAAAGAGCCTCTTGATGACAGTGAAAGAGGAGAGTGAAAAAAGCTGGCTTAAATTCAACATTCAGAAAATGAACATCATAGCATTTGGTTGAATCACTTCATAGCAAATAGATAGGGAAAAAGTGCAAAGTGTCAGATTTCATTTTCTTGGGCTTCAAAATCAATGTGGATGGTGACTGCAGCCATGAAATTAAAAGACACTTGCTCCTTGGAAGAATAGCTATGACAAACCTAGACACTGTACTAAAAAGCAGAGATATCACTTGGCTGAAAAAGTTCCATATAGTCAAGGCTATGGTTTTTCCTGTGGTCATGTATGGATGTGAGAGTTGGACTGTGAAGAAGGCTGAGCGCTGAAGAATTGATGCTTTTGAACTGTGGTGCTGGAGAAGACTCTTGAAGAGTCCCTTGGACAGCAAGGAGATCAAACCAGTCCATCCTAAAGGAAATCAACCCTGAAAATTCATTGGAAGGACTGATGCTGAAGCTGAAGCTCCAATACTTTGGCCACCTGATGCGAAGAGCCAATCACTGGAAAAGACCCTGATGCTGGGAAAGACTGAGGGCAGGAGGAGAAGAGGACGACAGGATGAGATGGCTGGATGGCGTCATCGACCCAATGTACATGAGTCTGAGCAAGCTCTGGGAGACAGTGAAGGACAGGGAAGTTCATGGGGTCACAAAGAGTCGGACATGACTTAGTGACTGAACAACAACAACTAAAATCTGGAACTATAATCCTGTGATTAAAAAAGAGTAAGTACTTAGAAAGGGTACCTTTCTCTTCTTTCAGCAGGACCTTCTCCAAAAAGTGTGATGGGTTCCCCCAAAGCTCTAAGGCAAGCCTTGACCTCTGAGTCATCTGTGGAAACGTTGATTTGCCGGGCTCGCTTCCTTCTCTCAAACTCTGCTAACACTTCAGCCTGTCTCTCACTGATGTGCTCTTCAATTTCAAACACTTCTCCTATAAACAGAACAGGCAATATCAGCATAATCACCAATCTTCTTCAATTAGGGAGAGAGAAATAAGTTCTCACAACTGGAGTCTGCATGTCTCTGCTGCTGCTAAGTCGCTTCAGTCGTGTCCAATTCTGTGCAACCCCATAGACGGCAGCCCACCAGGCTCCCCCGTCCCTGGGATTCTCCAGGCAAGAACACTGGAGTGGATTGCTATTTCCTTCTCCAATGCATGAACGTGAAAAGTGAAAGTGAAGTCCCTTAGTCGTGTCCGACTCTTAGTGACCCCATGGACTGAAGCCTACCAGGCTCCTCTGTCCATGGGATTTTCCAGGCAAGAGTACTGGAGTAGGGTGCCATTGCCTTCTCTGCTGCATGCCTCTAAGGACAGTTAACTAATCTGTTAGAAATTTTGTAGTTTCTCAGTTTATTAAAGTATGCAAAACACAGAAAACTAAATGAGGTTTTAAAAGCCAGAAACTGGTTCAAGTCATCGTTTCATTTGGCAACTTACATTTACATAAACACACAGCTTTCATGAGACAATGAGAATATAGAGCATTTTTAACAAGTTAACTAGGCTTTCTATCCATGCAAAATAGAAACATTATTTTAACAGTTGCCAAAGCTACTCTCTGAAACAGTCTCAGTATAGGAACACTAACAAATCTAACAGTAAACTGGAAATAATTACCATGAAAATGATAAGCCTTAACTATAAGGCTTTTTGGATAATCTAGTAGCTAGTTTTAAAATTCACATAAAAAACAAGCATTTGGATGAGAAGTGAGAAGTACAGTAGTGATGCAGTCATGTTTAAAATAACATAAAAGGTTTAAAACTCATGAAAAGTGCACATGTATAGAAAAGAAAATGTGTGGGAGGGTCGATGGGAAACGACAGAAGTCCTACCTGCATAGAAGTCTTTTTATACTCTTCCATACTGTCTGAATTCCTTATGAGAAACATGAATGATTTTATTTTTAAAATAGACTACTAGTTACTGGCATAAAAAATACCCTCAATAGTGTGTGCATACTTATTGGCTTACTTGTTTCCAACTCTTTGTGACCTGGTGGACTGTAGCCCACCAGACCCCTCTGTCCGTGGGGTTTTACATGCAAGAAGTACTGCAGTAGGTTGTCATTTCCTCTTTCAGGGGATCTTCCCCACCCAGTGATCAAAGCCACCTTGTCTCCTGTGTCTCCTGCATTGCAGGTGAATTCCTTACCCACTGAGCCATCAGAAAAGCCCATTTAACAGTATTCAGAATGACAAATGTAGGTTACAAAACAATTTGTTTATTGTGATTTCATTTATGAAAAAAAAAGTGTATTTTATAGCTTTATTAAGTTCTTGAAATGACATAGTCCCAATTAATAAAGATTACAGGTTTTTCTACTTCATATATTTCTTTATTGTTTAACTGCTTTCAAAATAAAGATGGCTATCACTTTAAAATTTAAAAGAGATCATTTCATTTTGGGTGAAAAACAGCTGAAAAACTAAAAAGAGGAGATTAGGAAACAAAGTAGCTCCAAGCTAATGCCAGAACTACACTAGATCTCCAGAAGACAAAGGAAATCACTCTGAATCCAAATACACACTGAATAAATCCTAGTAAAATTACTAACAACTCATTGAGGAAAAACTGTAGAAAAGGTTTTAAGAAAAAGGTTCTTTGGATGATAAGACCAAGTCAGGTAGGCGGAGAATATGGACTTCGATAGGTGCAAGCTTATTATTTGTAGTTTCTTGACATGAACTAGTGATATTTAAGTTGAGGCAGGTCATCATTACAGAAACTTTGAGCACCAAAGGTAAAGAGGAACTCACAATTTGCATCTTACCAGAGGTTATGTTAATGTTTCCTGCTTCAATTCCTGCTTTGAGCCCTTCTTTTCCCAAAAGCCCAGACTCTCCTTTGGCCAGACGCTCCCTCTCCTTCTCTTCCAGACTTCCATAATAGATGTGTGGTTTCTTCACAACAGGAGCCACTAAGTCATCTGGTGCCTTAGTTTTGGTTGCCTGCTAAAAAAAGACCGAGATTAACCTAAAGCTTAATCTTAGCAGCCTAATAGGTTTCGCAGCACAATGCAGCTTTACTTAGAGCTTCAAACCTGTTTCTTCCCCACACAAAGGACAAACTAGGCACCAGTTAAAATGTGTCTTCCTTAATCTGGGGGTGGAGGGAAAGAGTGGTTCCAGTCTCTTATCACTTAAGTTTTGTAGATAGGAAGAGATGGATAAAATCAGTGAATTTCTCGTGCTGATTTTTCTGTCAAAGGTTTTCTCTCGAACATGTGTATTTCATACGGTTGCAGTAGGTGCAATCTCTTCTTGGCTTTTACGAAATTTCCCGAATTACTGCTCATCCCGGGGGTATCAAGGATAACTGAAATAACCAACGCGATGGTACGGGGGACAAGTTAGAAAGTTACTGTTCATACATTTCAAACGTTTCGGATATGAAGCAGTAGTTAGGAGGCCTCGTTACAATTAACAGTTCTGAAAGTGTCATAAATCTTGGCCAAGACTCTACTCCCTTTCAGAGCTCCGTTTCTGAACCAGATGGAAGAGATATTTAGATTTCGGGGCCGTAGTGAGAGGTGAAAACGAGCTAAAACGGATGAAAGCCTCAAGAATTAGGAAAACACCGCAGCCTTCCTCCTCGGCCCTCCACCGCCGTAGCCCGTTCCCTAAGGGCCCTGTTTCGCAGGCCCCCCACCCCCTCAGCGCTCCCTGCCAGAATGAGACCTGTACCGTGGAGGACGGTCGTGAGGAAGCCATGCTGGGCTCCGGGGACGCGAAACCCCAGCGAAAGCCGTGCTCTCCGTTTCAGACCGTCCACCGCGCGCCCAGCAAAGCGGAACTACGTCACCGACCGGAAGTGGTCCGAGGGCCGACGCAGCATTCTGGGAGGCGTGGAGCATTATGGGAAACGTAGTAGGAGGCACTTTGGACGAGTTGATAGATATGATCTGTAGAGCCTCCGAGAGAAGCACGCGGAGGACAAGGTTCTGCAAAGAGAGAGACTCAGAGGCAGTGTGGGAAGTGTAGTCCAGTTGGCTTAGCGGATGATTTGGGGTGGGCGCCGAGGTTCCGGAAAGGGACTGAAGAGGCCTGAAAAGAGGTAGGTGCGGGGAATCGCGCGGCTGCGAACTGAACTCAGGGAGCGAATCGAGGGATTCCGGGGCCTGATGTCGGCTCCCGGCCCGGCCAGGGGCTCTAAGTCCTCCGGGCGCCGAGGCCCATGTTGCCATGGAAACTCTCGCCCGGGACCCTAGAGTGCAGCCCGGGAGCTGCGGCAGGAGTGCTGGTCTCCTCCGCTGTCCGGAAGTTCTCTTGGCAGTTTCTTCCGAGCTGGGTGGGTTTTCGGTGGATTTGGGCAGTGGTGAAACAATAAGTTCAAAGAGCCCTCTAGCGCCGAAGTGAAATAAAGACCAGGCGGAGGAGCCACGCCCCGCTTTTGCTGTCTTCAGCAGGTCTTTCTATCTTATTCTGAGTGAGATGATGAATGTGAGGCGTCAGGTAACTGCAAGCAAACAACTTTGCACAACCCTGCTGCCCTGGGTGCTGGGGCATCAGAGGTGGACAAGACAAGATTTTTGCCCCCTTGTAGGGAGTGAAAGTGAAATTGAAGTCGCTCAGTCGTGTCCACTCTTTGCAACTCCATGGACTGTAGCCTCCCAGGGTTCTCTGTCCATGGGATTTTCCAGGCAAGAGTACCGGAGTGGGTTGCCATTTCCTTCTTGTAGAGGGTGGAGATGCTGAAAATATTGGTGTTTCCAAAACTAGAAAGAGCTCCCTCCCCTCCCCTAGGCCTCTTTATGATAATAATGGCTATTTACTGTGAAACATTCTGAAAGAGATGGGAATACTAGACCACCTGACCTGCCTCCTGAGAAATCTGTAATGCAAGTCAAGAAGCAACAGTTAGAACTGGACATGGAACAACAGACTGGTTCCAAATCGGGGAAGGAGTAGTAAACGCTGTATATTGTCACTCTGCTTATTTAACTTATATGCAGAGTACATCATGCAAAATGCCAGGCTGGATGAAGCACAAGTTGGAATCAAGATTGCTGGGAGAAATATCAATAACCTCAGATATGCAGATGATACCACCTTTATGGCAGAAAGTGAAGAAGACTTAAAGAGCCTCTTGATGAAAATGAAAGAGGAAAAAAAAAAAAAGAAAATGAAAGAGGAGAATAAAAAAGTTGGCTTAAAACTCCACATTCAGAAAACTAAGATCATGGCTTCTGGCCCCATCACTTCATGGCAAATAGACGGAGAAACATTGGAAACAGTAACAGACTTTATTTTTGGGGGCTCCAAAATCACTGCAGATGATGACTACAGCCATGAAATTAAAAGATGCTTGCTCTTTAGAAGAAAAGCAATGACAAACCTAGACAGCATATCAAAAAGCAGAGACATTACTTGGCCAACAAAGGTCCATCTAGTCAAAGCTTTGGTTTTTCCAGTAGTCATGTATGGATGTAAGAGTTGGACTATAAAGAAAGCTGAGCGCTGAAGAATTGATGCCTGTGAACTGTGGTGTTGGAGAAGACTCTTGAGAGTCCCTTGGACAGCAAGAAGATCCAGCCAGTCCTTCCTAAAGGAAATCAGTCCTGAATATTCATTGAAGGACTGATGCCGAAGCTGAAACTCCAATCTTTAGCCACCTGATGCAAAGAACTGACTCACTTGAAAAGACTCCGATGCTGGGAAAGATTGAAGGCAGGAGGAAAAGGGGACAACAGAGGATGAGATGGTTGGATGGCATCACTGACTCAATGGACATGAGTTTGAGTAAGCTCCAGGAGTTGGTGATGGACAGGGAAGCCTGGCATGCTGCAGTCCATGAGGTCACAAAGAGTCAGACACAACTGAGCAGCTGAACTGAACTGATTGAGCGTTTGCTAAACGCCAGGTTTTGTTAAAGGAATTTACGATGCAATGCGACATTCAGTCCATACAACAACAGATACAGACCAGGAAACCAAGATCTGGTGAAAGGTGAAGCCAGTTGTCCAAGATCAGTGGGGATGGAATTAGAATCTGTGCCTCCAATTGTTCAGTTGCTCAGTCATTTCGGGCTCTTTGCGAGCTTATGGACAGCAGCATGCCAGGCTTCCCTGTCCTTCACCATCTCCTGGAGTTTGATCAAACTCCTGTGCATTTAATTGGTGATGCTGTCCATTCATGTCATCCTCTGTCATCCCCTTCTCCTGCCTTCAATCTTTCCCAGCATCAGGGTCTTTTCTAATGAGTCGGCTCTTTGCATCAGGTGGCCAAAGTATTGAAACTTCAGCTTCAGCATCAGTCCTTACAATGAATATTCAGGGTTGATTTCCTCTAGGATTGACTGGTTTGATCTCTTTGCTGTCCAAGGGGCTCTTAAGAGTCTTCTCCAGCACCACAGTTTGAAGGCATCAATTCTTTAGTCATCAGCCTTTTTGATTGTCCAGCTCCCACATCCATATATGACTACTGGAAAAACTGTAACTTTGACTATATGAACTTTTGTAGGCAAAGTAATGTGTGTGGTTTTTAATATGCTATCTAAGTTTGTCATTGCTTTTCTTCTAAGGAGCAAGTGTCTTTTAATTTCTGGCTGCAGTCACTATCCACAGTGATTTTGGAGCCCAAGAAAATAGTCTGTCATTATTTCCATTGTTTCCCCATCTATTTGCCTGAAGTGATGGGACCAGATGCCATGATCTTAATTTTTTGAATGTTGCATTTTAAGCCAGCTTTTTCACTCTCCTCTGTCACCTTCATTAAGACTCTTTAATTCCTCTTCACTTTCTGCCATAAGTGTCATCTGCATATCTTAGGTTATTGATATTTCTCCCTGCAGTCTTGATTCCAGCTTGTGCTTCATCCAGCCTGGCATTTCGGTTGATGTACTCTGCATAGAAGTTAAATAAGCAGGGTGACAATATACAGCCTTGAGGTACTCCTTTCCCAGTTTTGAACTAGTCTGTTGTTCCATGTCCAGTTCTAACTGTTGTTTCTTGACCCGCATACGGGTTTTTCAGGAGGAGGTAAGGTGGTGTGGTATTCTCATCTCTTTCAGAATTTTCCACAGTTTGTTGTCAAAGGCTTTAATGTAGTCAATGAAGCAGAAGTAGATATTTTTCTGGAATTCTCTAGCTTTTTCTATGATCCAAGGCATGTTGGCAGTTTGATCCCTGGTTCCTCTGCTTGTATATAAATTCAGCTTGTGCATCTGAAAGTTCTCAGTTTACATACTGTTGAATCCTAGCTTAAAGGATTTTGAGCATTACTCTGGCTAGCATGTGAAATGAATACAATTGTGTGGTAGTTTGAACATTCTGTGGCATTGCTCTTCTTTGGTATTGGAATGAAAACTGACCTTTTCCAGTCCTGTGGCCACTGCTGAGTTTCCACATTTGCTCGCATATTGAGTGCAGCACTTTACAGCATCATCTTTTAGGCTTTGAAATAGCTCAGCTAGAATTCCGTCACTACCACTAGCTTTGTAGTGATGCTTCCTAAGGCCCACTTGACTTCACATTCCCGGATGTCTGGCTCTAAGTGAGTGATCACACCATTGTGGTTATCTGGGTCATTAAGGTCTTTTTTGTATAGTTTTTTTATGTATTCTTGCCACCTCTTCTGCTTCTGTTAGGTCCATACTGTTTCTGTCCTTTATTGTGCCTAGTTTTGCATGAAAAGTTTCCTTGGTATCTTAATTTTCTTGAGGAGATCTCTAGTCTTTCCCATTCTATTGTTTTCCTCTATTTCTTTCCCTTGTTGACTTAAAAAGGCTTTCTTATCTCTCCTTGCTGTTCTCTGGAACTCTGCATTCAAATGGGTGTATCTTTCCTTTTCTCCTTTGCCTTTCATTTCCACAGTTTCCACAGCCTCTTTTTTCTTAGCTATTTGTAAGGCCTCCTCAGATAACCATTTTGCCTTTTTGCAATTATTTTTCTTGGGGAAGGTTTTGATCACTGCCTCCTATACAGTGTTACAAACCTCTATCCATTGTTCTTTAGGCACTCTGTCTATTAGATCTAATCCCTTGAATCTATTTGTCATTCCACTCTATAATCGTAAGGGATTTGATTTAGGTGATACCTGAATGGCCTAGTGGTTTTCCCTTTGTTCTTTAATTTAAATCTGAATTTGGCAGTAAGGAGTTCATGATCTGAGCTGTAGTCAACCCCCAGCCTTGTTTTTACTGACTCTAGAGCTTCTCCAGAGAAGGCAATGGCACCCCACTCCAGTCCTCTTGCCTGGAAAATCCCATGGATGGAGGAGCCTGGTAGGCTGCAGTCCATGGGGTCGCTAAGAGTCGGACACGACTGAGGGACTTCCCTTTCCCTTTTCACTTTCATGAATTGGAGAAGGAAATGACAGTCCACTCCAGTGTTCTTGCCTGGAGAATCCCAGGGACGGGGGAGCCTGGTGGGCTGCCGTCTATGGGGTCGCACAGAGTCGGACACGACTGACGCGACTTAGCAGCAGCAGCAGCAGCACACATAGAGCTTCTCCATCTTCGGCTACGAAGAATATAATCAGTCTGATTTCGGTGTTGACCATCTGGTGATGTCCGTGTGTAGAGTCTTCTCTTGTGTTGTTGGAAGAGGGTGTTTGCTATGACCAAGGTGTTCTCTTGGCAAAACTCTGTTAGCCTTTGTCCTGTTTCATTTTGTACACCAAGACCAAACTTGCCTGTTACTCCAGTTATCTCTTGACTTCCGACTTTTGCTCCCAGTCCCCTGTTTTGAAAAGGACATTTTTTTTTGGTGTTAGTTCTAGAAGGTCATGTAGGTCTTCATAGAACCATTAAGCTTCAGCTTCTTCAGCATTAGTGGTTGGGACATGGATTTGGATTACTGTGATATTGAATGGTTTGCCTTAGAAACGAACAGAGATCATTCTGCCATTTTTGCGATTGCACCCAAGTACTGCATTTTGGACTCTTGTTGACTGTGAGGGCTACTCCATTTTCTTCTAAGGGATTTTTGCCCATAGTTAGATATAGTGGTCATCTGAGTTAAATTCGCCCATTCCAGTCCGTTTCAGTTCACTGATTCCTAAAATGTCGATGCTCACTCTTGCCATGTCCTGTTGGACCGCTTCCAATTTACCTTGATTCATGGACCCTGGACTTCAAGATCAAACCAGTCAATCCTCAAGGAAATCAGTCTTGAATATTCATTGAAAGGGCTGTTGCTCCAGTACTTTGACCACTGATGCGAAGAACTGACTCCTTAGAAAAGACTCTGATGCTGGGAAAGATTGAAGGCAGCAGGAGAAGGGGATGACAGAGGATAAGATGGCTGGATGGCATCACTGACTCAATGAACATGAGTTTGAGCAAGCTGTGGGAGTTGGTGATGGATGGAAGGCTGGTGTGCTGGCGTCCATGGGGTCACAGAGTCAGACATGACTGAGCAACTGAACTGAAGTGACTGATGGACCTAACGTTCCATGTTCCTATGCGATACTCTGCTTTACAGCATCAGACTTTACTTTCACCACCAGACACATACACAACTGCGTGTTATTTCTGCTTTGGGTCAGCCTCTTCATTCCTGCTGGAGCTGTTTCTCTGCTCTTCTCCAGTAGCAATTGGACACCTACCAACCTGAGTGGTTCATCTTTCAGTGTCGTATCTTTTTGCCTTTTCATAGTGTTCATGGGGTTCTCAAGGCAGTAGTGCTGAAGTGGCTTGCCATTCCCTTCTGCAGTGGACCACGTTTTGTCAGAACTCTCTACCATGGCCCACCGTCTTGGGTGGCCCTACACCATATGGCTTAGTTAGGCAAGGTTGTGGTCCATGCGATCAGTTTGGTTAGTTTCCTGTGATTGTGGTTTTCATTCTTTCTGCCCTCTGATGGATGAGGATAAAAGGTTTGTGCAAGCTTCCTGATGCGAGGAACTGGCTATGGGGCAAACTGGGTCTTGTTCTGGTGGGCAAGGCCATGCTTATCTCTTCCAGCACAGGCACTTTTATCTGTTACTCTATACTGCTCCCTAGTGGTGAGCTTTTTACAGTTTGCAGAAAGGTTAAAATGTGTCTCAGTTCTTTTTTTCTTGTAAGCATTCTCCACCCTTGGAACTTTTTTCTACATTGGAATCAAGATAATATCTGATTTAGTACAAAGCAATTTGAAATGTGATTGCCTGTGTTTTGTACTGATAACATTACTTGTGTCTGTCCCAACCTTCGTGGGAGGAGGAGACGTTTCCTCCTTTGTGTATTTCAAAGTCCTGTCTATATCCTAGATACATGTATTAATACTTTATATCTGTACATATATTTTTGGTTCTTGTTTGTTTGTTTTTTTCTTGGTAAGAAGTGAATTTATTTAGAGAGACATACTCTACAGAGTGTGGGCCATCTGAGAAGGCGAGAGGGGCCTATGCATATTTTAAAGGAGCTTTCACTTACATGATTCTCATGTAATCCTCTCCCTGGGGCCTATGTACAATTTTTATAGGAGGGTGACTTTTTTTTTTGTCCCTTCTCGAGGCATGTGGATCTTAGTTCCCCTACTAGGGATCACACTGGCGCCCACTGCAGTGGACACACAGAGTCCTAACTATTGGACTGTCAGGGGATTTCCCAGAAGGCTGACATTTATTAATCAAACTGAGCAGCTAAGACTTTATCTGAGCTGCTGCTGCTGCTAAGTCGCTTCAGTCGTGTCTGACTCTGTGCGGCCCCATAGACGGCAGCCCACCAGGCTCCCCCATCCCTGGGATTCTCCAGGCAAGAACACTGGAGTGGGTTGCCATTTCCTTCTCAATGCATGAAAGTAAAAAGTGAAAGTGACATCGCTCAGTCGTGTGCGACTCTTAGCCACCCCATGGACTGCAGCCCACTAGGCTCCTCCGCCCATGGGATTTTCCAGGCAAGAGTACTGGAGTGGGGTGCCATTGCAAAACAGGGGTAATTTTGCCAGCATCATGGAATTTCTGTGTTAAAGTAAACCTGAGAATGTAAAAAGAAGAGCGTAGCACAGTGCTCAAGAAAAGTTCATTTCACTTTTTTTTTTGGTTTGGATCTCTCAGTTTATTCAACAAAGCATTTACTAATGGTTATTATAGATGATCTCTACTGGATACCATGAGGATATAAAGATGATGCCATCGACAGGTTTTAAACTCAATTGAGGAGTTTTATTTTCTTCTAAAAGAAAAAAAAAAGCTTTTTTTTTTTTTTTGGTAGCATAAACATTAACTTGGGTTTTCAGATTCCAGAGTGTTCTCTTGAGCCTCTGTGTATACTTATTCTCTCTGCCTGGGATGCCTTTAATCCCCCTTTTCTGCCTGTCCTTCAAAAATCAACTTAGACATCATCTCCTCCACATCCCTGTTCACCCCACTGGGCTGGGTGCCTGTGTGATGCCATTACATTACCCTCATCAAAATTCTTACTACAGTATATTGCGATTTTCTATTTATGTTTGTTTTCCCCACAGACTGTGACTATGCCTTTTAACTCAGTAGCTGGAGCACAGGAACTGTTGGTTGAATGAATAACCCATCCATTGAGGAGCTGTTTAGACCTTGAGGATAACCCTGTGAACTGGTGAGTTAGACGGAGTTTTCATATGATTTCGCAAACTGATTTTAGCATTCAGGAGTGATCATAAGTCTCTCACAATTCCCACATAGTGTTGGCCAAATCTATTGGCTTGTATACTCTCCTACTAACTATACTGAATTAAAATTGTGATATTTTAGCTTTATTCTCTTAGCTAGAGTATTTCTCTGGGAAGGGACATGAGATTAAAGTGATTGATGCCTAGAATCCTTTTATAGGAGCTGGCTGTTTTAAATTCTGGAAGAAAGAGATTTTTGTAATTACAGAGTTGTGGATCTGCATCATGTAATAAAAACGTGATAATTATATCCCTGAGGACTTAGAAGCCGGTGTGTGATTCCAGATGAGTCTTTTGTATCACCATTTGTTTTTGTGTGCATGCTTACAAATTGATCTTATGTTTGTAGATGAGATTTATGCCTTACAATTTTTTCTCCTCTCTACCATTTTGAACAGCTAATAGTTTACTGGATCTGCCCTTTAATGTTGATTTCATTATGCTGCGACGAAAACCAACCCGCCTGGAGCTGAAACTTGATGATATTGAGGAGTTTGAGAGCATTCGAAAGGATCTGGAGGTAAGAGTACAACTTTGAAACCCTTAGGAATATTTAAAACAGTAACCCTTAACTTTTGAACTCCAGGTTCTCATGGTAACAGCTTGTTTGAAGTCTCTATTTAGATGCTTTACAGGCATTGTAAACATAATGTATTAGCTTCTTGTGTCTGCTGTAATGAATTTCCACAAACTTGGTGGTTTCAAACAACAGAAATTTAGGCTTTCACAGTTCTGCAGGCAAGCATTCTGAAACCAGTATCACTGATCCAAGATCAAAATGTCAGCAGGACTGTGCTCCCTCCAGAGACCGTAGGGGACAGTTCTGTTCCTTGACTGTTGCAGCCTCTGGTGGCTGCTGACATTCCTTGAATTGTGGCCGCATCAGTCCGGTGTCTCTGTGTGTAATCACATTGTCTTCTCTGCCTGTCACGTCTCCCTGTGCTCTCTCTTACAAGATACCTGCATTGGCATTAAGGGCCCACCCACATATTCCAGGGAAATGTCCCCATCGCAACAGCCTTAATTGAATCACATCTACAAAGACCATTTTCACATACAAGGCAACAATTACAGGATCCTGCCGCCTATGGGGTCGCACAGCGTCGGACACGATTGAAGTGACTTAGCAGCAGCAGCAGCAGCTTTGGAGGTCATTATTCAGTGTACTACACTTAATATGTTAAACAAAAAACTCTTGATTTCTTCCTTGAACCATTTTCACCTCAGTATACTCATGTCAGTATCTATATAGTTGCTCACGCCGTAATCCTGAGAGTCAATCTTAAGTTCTCCCTTTCCCTCACCTTTTATATTCAATTTTTCCATAAATCCTTTGGTTCTACCTCCAGAATATTTCCAGTATCTACCCATACCTTTTTTATCTCCACCGTTAGAACCCTATTCCAATCACCATTATCTCACTGCGCAATTCGAGTAGCATCCAAGTTGTCTCTCTACGTCCGTCATTGTGTCTTCAATCCTTTCTTCATTAGGTATCTATATAGCGTAATCTTTAAAAACTTTTAGCTCATGTTATTCCCATGCTTAAAAGTCCTCAGTGGTTTCCTGAACCTGGAGTAAAGCCTCAGTTCCTGTCGTGCCTCCAGGTTTGTGTGTGCTCTGCCCCTCTCAGGGCTCGTCGTCTGCCACTCTTGCCTCGCCCTCTGCACCCTAGGCACGTTGGTTTTCCTTTATGTCCTTGAAGATGCCAAACTGTTTATAACTCGTGGCCTTTGCACGTTATTTTCCCCTGCCTGGAGTCTTTCCTCTATCTTCATGTCTCAGTTTGAATGTGACCTCCTCAGTCTGAGAGGCCTCTTCTGACCCTGTCCAGCTTTGGTGTTTCATTCCTACCCGTGCTCTCTCCATCTCATTAGGATCTCTCAGAACACTTTATTCTTTTATTTCATAGCACTTATTATAATTTACAATGATTTGTTTATTGTAAAATCATTTACATTAGGAATGCTGATTGTAAACATCATGCCTGTCTTCTCCACTGTTGAGTTCCCAGCATCCAGTAGGAGTTCAATGTGTATTTTTTAAGCATAGCCTTACTGCACTGTATTAGATGTCAATCAGTAAGAGTTAAATTCTTTACTGGCTTTTGGAAGAAAGTACAAATTCCTTAGGATGACATAAAAGGCCCTTTTGATCTGGTCCTTGGTCATCTCTCCACTTTATCTTCTCCTGATCAGTTATCTTAATTTCAGTGTCAATAAACACTCTGTGCTCTTTCCCTGAAATGTCCCTTATGGTTTAAACTTTAGTTGTAATAAGTCTTATAAAATATTAGTCTCATACTGAAATTTGACCTTGCAGAGTCAGCTCCCCATTGAGTTACTTTTTTTTTAATTGAGTTAATTCTCATGACTGAGTAGTATTTCATGGTGTATCTAGATAGATAGAGATATAGACATGCCACATCTGCATTATCCATTCATCTGTCACGAGGCCCAGAGGTGGTTTCCATATGTTGGCTATTGTGAATGACCCTGTGATGAGCATGGTGCTGAACTCATCTGTTTGAAATGGCGTTTTCATTTTCTTTGGATATATACCCAGGAGTGGAATTGCTGGATCATATGGGAGTTCTACTCTTTTCTGAGAAATCTCCATTCTGTTTTCCTTGGTGGCTGTACCAGTTTACCTTCTCACAGTGTGTGGTTTCCTTTTCTCCACGGCCTCTCTAACACCTGTTATTTCTTGTCTTTTTGATAATGGACATTCCAATGAGCATGAGATGATATCGCATTGTCATTTTGATTTGCATTTCTCTAGTAATTAGTGATGTTGAACATCTTTTCTTATACCTGTTGGTCATCTGTCTGTCTTCTTTGGAAAAATGTCTATTCAGATTCTTGGGTCATCTGTTTTTTTGTTGTTGAGTTGTATGAGGGTTTTATATATCTGAGGTATTAATCCCTTATCAGATAAATTATTTGTAGCTGTTTTCTCCCATTTAGTATCCTGTCTTCTCATTTTGTTGATGGTTTCTTTTGCTGTGCAAAAGATTTTTAGTTTGATACAGTCCCATTTGTTTATTTTTCTTTTGTTTCCCTTGCCTGAGGAAACAATACTCAGAAAGACTGATAAGACTGATTCAAAGAGCATCAGTTCAGTTCAGTTCAGTCGCTCAGTCGTGTCTGACTCTTTGCAACCCCATGAATCGCAGTATGCCAGACCTCCCTGTCCATCACCAACTCCCGGAGTTCACTCAGACTCACGTCCATTGAGTCTGTGATGCCATCCAGCCATCTCATCCTCGGTCGTCCCCTTCTCCTCCTGCCCCCAATCCCTCCCAGCATCAGGGTCTTTTCCAATGAGTCAACTCTTCACATGAGGTGGCCAAAGTACTGGAGCTTCAGTTTTAGCATCATTCCTTCCAAAGAAATCCCAGGGCTGATCTTCAGAATGGACTGGTTGGATCTCCTTGCAGTCCAAGGGACTCTCAAGAGTCTTCTCCAACACCACAGTTCAAAAGCATCAATTCTTCAGTGCTCAGCCTTTTTCACAGTCCAACTCTCACATCCATACATGACCACAGGAAAAACCATAGCCTTGAGTAGACGGACCTTAGTCGGCAAAGTAATGTCTCTGCTTTTGAATATACTATCTAGGTTGGTCATAACTTTTCTTCCAAGGAGTAAGCGCCTTTTAATTTCATGGCTGCAGTCACCATCTGCAGTGATTTTGGAGCCCAAAAAAACAAAGTCTGACACTGTTTCTACTGTTTCCCCATCTATTTCCCATGAAGTGATGGGGCCAGATGCCATGATCTTCGTTTTCTGAATGTTGAGCTTTAAGCCAACTTTTTCACTCTCCTCTTTCACTTTCAACAAGAGGCTTTTTAGCTCCTCTTCACTTTCTGCCATAAGGGTGGTGTCATCTGCATATCTGAGGTTATTGATATTTCTCCCAGCAATCTTGATTCCAGCTTGTGTTTCTTCCAGTCCAGCATTTCTCATGATGTACTCTGCATATAAGTTAAATAAGCAGGGTGACAATATACAGCCTTGACGTACTCCTTTTCCTATTTGGAACCAGTCTGTTGTTCCATGTCCAGTTCTAACTGTTGCTTCCTGACCTGCATACAGATTTCTCAAGAGGCAGGTCAGGTGGTCTGGTATTCCCATCTCTTTCAGAATTTTCCACAGTTTACTGTGATCCACACAGTCAAAGGCTTTGGCATAGTCAATAAAGCAGAAATAGATGTTTTTCTGGAACTCTCTTGCTTTTTCCATGATCCAGCGGATGTTGGCAGGTTGATCTCTGGTTCCTCTGCCTTTTCTAAAACCAGCTTGAACATCAGGGAGTTCACGGTTCACGTATTGCTGAAGTCTGGCTTGGAGAATTTTGAGCATTACTTTACTAGCATGTGAGATGAGTGCAATTGTGCGGTAGTTTGAGCATTCTTTGGCATTGCCTTTCTTTGGAATTGGAATGAAAACTGACCTTTTCCAGTCCTGTGGCCACTGCTGAGTTTTCCAAATAGCAGTATTGCATAGGAACCTGGAATGTCAGGTCCATGAATCAAACAGCATACCACCTATGTTTTCTTCTAGGAGTTTTATTGTTTCAGGAGGTCTTATAATAAAGTCTTTAATCCATTTTGAGTTAATTTTTGTGTAGGAGAAGGCAATGGCACCCCACTCCAGTACTCTTGCCTGGAGAATCCCATGGATGGAGGAGCCTGGTAGGCTGCAGTCCATGGGGTCGCTAAGAGTTGGACACGACTGAGCGACTTCCCTTTCACTTTTCACTTTAATGCATTGGAGAAGGAAATGGCAACCCACTCCAGTGTTCTTGCCTGGAGAATCCCAGGGATGGGGGAGCCTGGTGGGCTGCCGTCTATGGGGTCGCACAGAGCTGGACACGACTGAAGCCACTTAGCAGCAGCAGCAGCATGGTGCAAAATAGTGGTTTAGCTTCATTCTTTTGCATTGGCTGTTCAATTTTCTCAACAGCATTTATTTAAGAGACTGTCCTTTCTCCATTGTATGTTCTTTGCTACTTTGTTATAAATCAATTATCTGTATATGTGAAGCTTTATTTCTGGGCTCTTAGTTCTGTTCATTGATCTGTGTCTCTTTTTCTGCCAATACCATGCTGTTTTGATTATTGTGGCTTTGTAGTGTAATTTGAAATCAGGGAATGTGATACCTCCAGCCTTGTTCTTTTTTCTCAAGGTTGCTTTGGTTCCTTGGTGTCTTCTGTGGTCCTATACAAATTTTAGGAATTTTTGTTCTATTTCTGTGAAAAATGTTGTTGGGATTTTGATGGGGATTGCATTGAATTTGTAGATTGCTTTAGGGAGTATAGACATTTTAACTGTCCTGTCCATGAGCATAGAATACCTTTTTATTTCTTTGTGTCTTCAGTTTCTTTCAACAATGTCTTGCTTTTAAGTGTACGGGTCTTTTTACCTCCTTGGTCAAATTTATTCCTAGATATAAATTTATGCCTTGATATTTTTGTTGTTTTTAATCTTTTTACTACAGACAGTTATTTAGTGGGTTTCACTTGTTTTAGAGCAACTTTGGAGGGAGGAGTGGTTTTTGTCCTGTGCTAAAATGGAACAGAAAACTGGTATTTTATTTGTTACTAGAATTAATTACATTTTGCTGACTCTGGATTTTGAAACAGTCAGCAGTTGTTCACAGTTGGAAGCCTTTTAAATGATTTCATTTTACTTGGATATTCTGAATTTCTCACAGCTTATAAAATATTATCCTGTGCCTTTTAGAACTTGTCTTCACAAAGGTGTTTAGGGAGAGCTTTTCTAATGTTATGTTAGGTAGTATAACCTAGAGAGTAACCCAGAAAGGTCATTTTATATATACATATATATAAATATATATATGTATATATAAAGTAATATGTCACTGATGCACTATATACTTTGATGCTGGCATTTAAAGGCTCACAGTTCAGGAGTAGTGAAGAATAGCAGCAAGTGGTGAAGAATAGCAGTGATTCCAGGGATTGGGATTGGTGTAGGGGAGCCATTCTTCTAATAAGGAACTCCCAGGTAGGGTAGTTGGGGATGTTAGTTTCTCTCTTCGAAAGTGATCAAACTGAGACATTGACTGTGAATTCTGTAGTAACTTGTGGCTGGAGCCAAACCTTTTATCTGAAAACAAAAATGAATTCCCCAAGTCAGACAGACCTCATGATAAGATGGCACAAACTTTCTATTCTCGTGTTACATTTAACCTCATGGTGTCATCTGTTAATTTCTGGTGGCTATTGTTTTACCAGTCACTTTAATTTCCGTCTATTGTGTGGACTTTGCTCTGCCATAGCCCTGACTCATCTTCTATTTTAATGGTCTATTTCCCTTTTAGACTGTGGCATCCTGGAAGGTAGGGCTTACATCTTTTATCACTGTACCCTCTTATATCCTCTTGGACCCCTAGCCAGGATCTGAACCTAGGATTTCAGCTTATTGTTGTGTAATCCCAAACCCTATCCTTTACCCTAATGCCTAATACATTGTAGGTGCTAAATAAATGTTTGTTAATGAATAGAATATTGCCTTAACACTAAAACATTTAAACTTTCAGACCCGTAAGAAACAAAAGGAAGATGTGGACATTGTAGGAGGCAGTGATGGAGAAGGTGCCATTGGACTCAGCAATGATCCCAAGAGCCGGGAACAAATGATTAATGATCGAATTGGTTATAAACCCCAACCAAAGCCCAACAATCGTTCGTCTCAATTTGGAAATTTTGAGTTTTAGAGGTGGATTATCTTGTGTGCCAGAGCCCTGGAACGGAGTACAATGATGGCAGAAACACAAACAAGATTTAGAGAATGGAGTGCTCGAAGTCAGGCAGAATGTTTTACCTCCTGCAGAGAAATACTTCTGCATGAGATTAGGGATGCTTAACTTTCACTCTGAAATTCAAACTCGTTTGTCTCTGGAAAATCTGACTCAATAAAACTTGTCTGATTTTTGTTTTTAAAAATAAATATATTTTTGGGAAAGTGTATGACATCCTTAATGAAATATAATGGCACCATTAAATTGCTACATCATTCTTCTCATCTTTATTAAAAGACCTGTGCACAGAATGGGCTTTCCCAGGTGGCTCAGTGGTAAAAAGAATCCCCCTGCCATTGCAAGAGATGAGAGTTTGATGCCTGGGTCAGGAAGATCTGAAGAATGGCAACCTACTCCAGTATTCTTGCCTGGGAAATCCCATGGACAGAGGATCCTGGTGGGATACAGTCCATGGGGTCACAAAGAGTTGGACACAACTTAGCAACTACACAACGAACACAGGACACATCCAGTTGATCCCTGTAACTGATTCTCACTTAATTCATTTATTCGACAAGTATTTATTGAGTGCCTCCTATGTGCCAGGTACCATTCTAGGCACTTAGTAACAGCAGTGAACAAATCGAGATCCCTGCCCTTGTGGAGATTAGAATCTCACGATTTTGTATAAACCTGATCAAGCTGTGGATTTCCAGAATCTTTATAGAATGGCTTTGTAACTAGTTTGAGAGGATAGGCAGTGGAGTGTTAGCATTCCAACCATCCCAGTTTTCCTTCTTTCCCAAACTGCCTGAGAGCTTTCCTAACGGGTCAATCTGAGAGGCAGCTCAGAGACTAGAATTATGTCCTGTTGTTTTCACTGTTTAATTCAACTACTGGGAACTGCCAACTCTAGTAGAAAAGAACCTCTGGAATCAGCGGTTCTGTAGAGACCCACTAGCAGGATTTTACCCAGCCTTTCTGGGGGTAGTTTAAGTCCGGGGAATCACAATGTGGGGGGCAGGAAGAGAGGAGGATATATAGTTTCACGTCTTCCCTACAATTCTTACAATAGTTTCATTCTTCCACTTTCAGCTGGGATTTTCAATTCTTTTATCTTGAAAACACAGCAATAGTGGCTCCAGATAGGGAAAGAGTTCAATTATTTTGAATGCTACAAAGGCCAGGATCAGAGAGAGAGAAAAAAAATCATACAAGACTGCCTCAACCAGTCACTGTGGCTTCCCAGCACGCATGGGCACAGAAGCACAAAAACATTGAGGCTTCTGAGTTTCTTCTTCCCTCCTAATAGCCACACTCAGAGGATGTTCAGCATAAACACAGGGAAGTGATTATGGTATGATAAAATCTTCAGTGTACTGAGATATTGCATCTTCATGAAGACTGTCTTCTGTGCAAAAGGTCATGTGAACTCTTCTGGCGTGTACAAAGCCTGTTGTTTAAAGTAGGAAGAGGACAGTGAGATGAAAACCGGGTCACGCCACCTGAAAAACGGACATCTTAGAAACTGATGATAATGGCCAGAGTCCGCGCAGACAATGAAGAGACCACCAATTCTGATATCACTCTGGGTGGAAGACATACATAGAATCACAAAATCAAAATATTTATTTGTTCTTTTGCACATGACACTGTTAAAATATTCCTACGACAGCAATATTGCCCTCCAGGAGCTTACAATCTAAAACAGTCAACATTAATTGTAGACCCAGTGATTAAGGCATTATATCAAATGCAGACTTTATATATCTTTAGATGTATCTTCTCAAGGAAGCAGCTGGAGAGGGCAGGACCAAAAGTAAATGACATGAAAGTATACTCCCTACCACCTCCCCTTCCAGCTTCTACAGGGAACCCGAAACCAGTGCCCCACAGCCTAAAAGGGAATTCCAGACAACCCTACCAGAGAAGTAGTGAAGAAACTTTAGTCTGTGATTCCCTGGTGGACAGAGGACTCTGTGGGCAGTGAGGGGCTGAATGTTCCTCTGGCATAGGTTGGAGACGGTACCTAAGATTTTGTAACTTAGTGGATAGTACCGGGTAGCCCTTTAACCAGCCTCATAGAAATTCCAACAGGACAGTTGCTCCTCAAAGTGTGCTTAGGGTCTCGAATGAGTTTTACAGCTTCCAGTTGGTATCAATATCCAAACCCACTGCACAGCATTGTCCAGTGCATTGGGAGGGCTAGGGAGATTAATAGACTAGATGTATGGGATAGAAGACTGAAAGACAGTAAGGGGCCGAAGACAGGGCGATACAGCTTCCACTTGTGAACAGGAGGAAATGAGCAATTTGCATCCAAAAAGAACAAAGTCAGGCACAAAATTCTAAATGAACAGGGGTACAGATATGAAAATCAACAAGATTATCAATATTAACACAGTCCAAGAACTCAAGAAAGACAGAATTTAAGGTTTACTTCCCCCTCCTCCCCCGCCCTTCACTAGTTTCTTCCTTTGGCAACCTAGCTCAAGATCACAGAAGTCAGGTTTTTCATGAGACTCTATCTTGAATACCCAAAGACATATCCCAAATTGCTTCTCTCTGAGAGTTTGAAATTCACAGCATTTTGTCTTAACTGGCCTTGATTTTTCATGCCTTGCAGATCATGACAAGATGTCTAGAGAGTACCAGGGTTACTACTAAACATTGATTCTTATTTTATTTCTCAGGGTTTTATTATTCATTGGCTTCTGAGACAATACAGGCTATTTGTACCTTAATGTTGGATTTTTATCAGTACCTGTCATTCCCTTTGCTTATACTAAGTTATCAGCACTACAAGGGGTTGGAATGAGAGAAAAACATAAAATTCTAAGTGTTGGTTCTCAGGTTTTAACCTCGATCCGGTAAGCTCATAGCCCTCTCTTGGTTCAAAGCCATGCAAGTACACATTTCTCGCCCTCCAATATTTAACTGGCATCAACAGAGAAAGGACAAACTTCAAAACCACAACAGAGGCCAACAGGATAGCTGTGTTTTCTCTCTCCTGCCCTGAGGCACAAAAGGAGTCTAGCACCAAGGAGGGCAGGATTTAATGGACCAGCGCAAGAAGAGTCACCATACAGAGGTAGGTTGGACTGGGAACAAGACTGCAGTGTAGACTAACGAGAATAAAAACCCAATACGATTCTTCACTGAGGAAAGTAATTTTTGGCCACTTGTGATCTAATTACGCTCTCCCCACCCCGAGCAACAAAGATGGTCATGCAGAGAATGAGGATCTGCCTGGTGTGCCTTTGGATGTCGGGGCTGAGGAAGATCTGCCCATCAGCCAACCACACCCTGAGCCCCTGAAAGAGATGGCTGGGCTCTTGCCCTTCTAACCCAAGACTGGCTGATTACACTGCAGATCAAAGGTCTTTCTCAACCTTCAGGCTACTTCCAAGAAATTACAGATCTTTAAAAATAAGGACTAGTGATTTCATACATGCTAAGAAAAGTTTACTTTGGCTCCAGCCCTTCTGTGCATGTGGGCCTGGGGACACAGACACAGCCGGGGCTGAATAAATGTTTGTGGAATGATTAAGTATTGACCAGCAGCATTTAGTACATGAGTTAAGCACAGACACACCACCTACTAATAGCAAGTCAAATTCCCATGCCCAGTCCCAGGTAGCTCACCCACTAGGTGATACTCCCTTAGTTTAAAGCAGAGATGCTCAAAGTATGGTCCCCTGATCATCAGCAGGAGCATCACTTGGGAATTTGTTAAAAATACTGATTTAGGAGCTCTGGGTCGAGGCCCAACAACTGGGTTTTTAACAAGCTCACTGGGTGATTTTCTGATGCATGCTAAAGTTTGAAAATCACTGGATTAGAGGCAGACACATGAAAACAGTAACAGAAGAAAATGTTTAAACGCTTGCTTCATTCAGCTGTGACATGCTAAGGTACCAAGTCAAAGTAAAAATGTCAATGGTTTCATTTTAAAATATCTATTTTCTCAAATTGATTGTCACCTTTTTTTCTTGATTAACAAGTTCATTCTAATTAAAATGTTGAGTGGGAACGTAAGTTGATTAGTCAGCCACCCAGGAATGCACTGTCCTGCAAGTTCTGGGCCTGTATTTATACAGTCTCAAACCATCTCTGCCCCCTACAAAGATTTCGGTGCAACACGTCACATCTAGGGAAGGCATAACCTATCTTCCACTCATTGAGTCCAAAGACTAAAATATGTTTGGGTTCTGGGTTTAGCTGGGCAAGACTTTCCCTCGCCTGCCATCAATCCTGGCTAAAGTTAACCCATTTCCATCACTGACCCAGGAAAAACCCATCAAATTCACAAACTAACTGTTTAAAAGAAAGAAAAGAACACAAGACTAAAAAAAAGGAAGCAGGCGATCAAGCCATTGAACAGAAGCTACCCGGGTTAAAATGATAAGAACATATAACTCAGATCTAAGATAATGAGGGAGGAGAGGACTTCTCCTGAGTGGCTTCACCTCAAGAGAAATGGGAAACTCAGCTCATTAGGGAAAGAAGTGTTGGGGGAAAGAAGTTACCACTTTAGCTCAGAGACTGTAAGCTAAACCTCTGCTGAGCAGGTGTATGTGTGTCGTAAGGAGATAAAGAGCAAGAAGAGAAGGTGGAATCCTGTCTTCCAGTCTTGAACTGCTTTCCACTGCAATCGATAAGGCCACACCATGGACTGAGACGTTAATGGCAATGCTCTGTGATGTCCACTACCACCGCCTTCTTCCAGCTGAAGAGGAAGTACCCTGTGCCAGCCCCGGCTGCTACAGCAATGCAGAGGTACCCGTTGTAGGTCATGAAGATGAGCATGAGGAAGTAGCTGATGACCACTTGGATGATGTGCAGCACTGTTTGCAGGAGGTGCGGGAAGCTCAGCATTTGCTGCCTGGAGAGTAAACAGGGACACAAGAGTTTAGGGCCCCGGGAGTGCTCAGGCAGCTCGGCACGTGCTTCAGGCACAAGAAAGGGAACAGTTGTAGTCATGAGCTCAGCTTGAGCTGCCCTCTCTCAGTCACCTTGGCAACTCCAGGGTACTTGTGTCTACCAAGTTTTGTTTATTGGTCCTTGGAATGAAAAATGATAGGGCTATGAGGTTAATAGACATCAGCCAGATATGGTTCTATGGCAGCAGGAGTCAAGCTCCTCAGGAGGAGGGCAGAGGGAGGCTGGAGTGTGACTCACCTCCACTGTGGAACCTGAAAGGGATGACCCACACCCTCCCACACTTATTGCTGCGAACATTTTCAGGACTTCTACCTTTGCAAAGCTCATACTCTTAAAAACTTGGAAATAGAATTGATGGTGGGGTGGTATAGTAGACAGTTCTTAATTAGGGATCAGGAGACCTGGCTGTTTATCTCCTCTGTCACTCACTAGTTCTGTCAGCTTAGATGAGTCACAATCTGGTTGCCCTCAATCATGGGTACTATTGGAATAAATAATATTGTGCTTACTTGAGAGTAAGACATTGGTCTATAGGATTCCTTGAATTCTAATTTAGCTTTAAGATCTACATTTCTATTATAAAGGACTTTTAAAAAGCACTTGCCAATCTGTGGGGAAAACCAAGTCATCCAAATACTTTCTTAAGTGAAATACAGACCTTTGCATAGTGTTATAACAAAAGGAGACCAGAGGTGGGCAGGTACAACTTTCTATAGAAAGGAATCAACTGGGTTCTGCCATTCTTCTGTACCCTGACCTGAAACTTCTTTAACTTGTTTATTATTATTTGACTAATATGTTAAAATGATTTCTTCCCTTTTTCCAAAGTGACCAGTGCTTAGAATTCAGAATGAACTCTAAGAAGAGTTAATGTCATTCCTCTTTCGACCTAATGACTCACAACCCCAAGCCTCCAAAGAGTGCTGATCAAGGTGACATAGAATCATTAACTCAAGAAAAGGGCTGTTGCTAATAAAATAGCCACTCTGCTATTTGGCTAGTTCAGCTCTACAGAACTTCCACTTGGATCTGTTCAATCTCCTTACCCGACAGTTTTGTGTGTCTCCATAAGGATGGTTCCATTTGGTCCTGGGACAGGCATGGAATTGTACCGAATGCTGACTTGGGACTTGCGCAGGAGACCCTCTCGGGCTATCTTGAGTCCTTCATAGAACATGGCTAGTAAAAACACTGCCACGAAAGCTCCAGCCATTTCTAAGTAGGAAAGGAAGAGATGGCAGTAATGTCAAACATGCAAAATGCTTAGCTGGTGTGCTCTCCAAGCGCGAAAGAAAACGGAGAAAAACTGCTCCTCTTTTTTTTCTTTTCTTTTCTCTCTCTCTTTTTTTTTTGAGGAGGGTGGAGGTGGGTGGGAATGGGCCTTGCTACTTAGCTTGCAGAATCTTAGTTCCCTGACCAGGGAAGGAACCCAGGCCCTGGGCTGTCAAAGTGCCATGTCCTAATCACTGGACTGCCAGGGAATTCCAAAAACTGCTGCTCTCTACTGTTAATTCCAGAATATGTTATATTGTTACCTCTTCACTCCCATGGATGGAAGAGAAGGACTAAGATGGTGTTAGTGAAAACTACAGTCTCTACTAAAGAATATACTCCTTTTCTGATTAATATAACAAAAAAATATTGGAACAACAATAACCTTTTGGTCTGGCTGCTTGATGTGATTAAAGTAGTTTCACACAGAGACACACAATGCAGAATATGTGAAAGAGAAATAAAACGCTTATTGTTAAGACTCTGGCCTCCCAGTGCAGGGCCATAGGCTCCAGCCTTGACTGGGATCCCGCATGCTGTACTGTGCCCTGCCCGCCCCTCTAAAGCACGTGACTCTATTTCTTGAATGAGCATTTCAATTCTGTCTTTCACACTGTGAATTGTTGGTGATAATATGCATGTTTTCAAAACTGATTTAACATACTACCTGAATTAAATGCTTCCCTTCTTCCCAAAACAATCGATTTTGTGGGTCCAAAGAGACTGTACTCGATTAATAGTTTTGAAGCTAGGATTATTTTGTGGTATGTATATATAAAATGCGTCTTATGCCATTCAAACTCGACTGTAGTCTTACGTCCAAGACCAATCAAACAAGGAAACACTCTGGTAAAGGGTGAAAGACAGTGGTCTACAAAAGACTCTGACCTGTATCTAAATTATGTTTCAGAAACTCTAAAACATACACATGTTATTTAAGAGAGGTTTATAGTAGGACCTAAATAGTCATTGTGTAACCTTATCTTCCAGGTAGGAAATAGGGAACCAGACGGTTACAATCGCAACCCTCACGACTCAGTAACTCTGGCAGGAAGAGGTGCTGGGTTTCCAGATTCTTTGTCACTATCTCTCATGTGAGTGTCACCTTCAAACAACACCTGATGGCTTACTCACCTCCAGCCGTATTGATCACCAAACTGGAAAACAATAGTTCCACGTTCTTAAAGCCAAAGTAGAAGGTCATAGGCTGCCAGGAAACCAAAACATGTTAGTTAGAACAATCGAAGTTTCTACAGGAGAATCTCAGGTCAAGAAGCTTAGAACACTTATAAGCAGCAGTTCTGGGTAATAAGAAGCATTCACTGAAGTGGAAAGCTTTCTCCTCATTGTCGTACCATTAATATAGGCACTTCTCCACATGTACTCTCCTTTGCCCTCACTGTCAACTTTTGTCTTTTTTCTCGTCTACACAAAGCATAAAGAAATTGATCCAGAAAAGGGTCAATTTTGAAAGGAAGATATATTGAAGAAAGAACCATATTGATTCCGGTATAGCCATGAAATTAACCTGCCACATAATCTTGGGCAAATCACTTGACTTCTCTAGGTCTGCCTTAGTTCTTCCTCATCGGTAAATTGCTCTTTAACCTTGGAAAAAAATGCTATCACAAACCAAGACAGTGTATTAAAAAGCAGAGACATCACTTTGCCGACAAAGGTCCATACAGTCAAAGCTATGGTCTTTCCAATAGTCATGTATGGTTGTAAGAGTTGGACCATAAAGAAGGCTGAGCACTGGACAATTGATGCTTTTGAACTGTAGTATTGGAGAAGACTCTTGAGAGTCCCCTGGACTGCATGAAGGTCAAACCAGTCAGTCCTAAAGGAAATCAACCCTGAATATTCATTGGAAGGACTGATGCTGAAACTGAAGCTCCAATACTTTGGCTACCTGATGCGAACAGCTGACTCATTGAAAATGACCCTGATGTTGGGAAAGACTGAAGGCAGGAGGAGAAGGGGACACAGAGGATGAGATGGTTGGATGGCATCACCAACTCAATGGATGTGAGTTTGAGCAAACTCTGGGAGGACAGGGAAGCCTGGCGTGCTACAGTCCATGGGGTCGCAAAGAGTTGGACACAACTTCGTGAAGGCAGAAAAACGACACACATAATCATCTTCCAGCCCTAAAATCTGATTATTTCTATGACCCAGGGGGGTGGGAGAGGGCCCGGGCTCCTCTGCTTTGGCACTCACCATCATCATCATCATGTGGTCATGGGAGTGGTCAGATGCGTGGTCGGGTGGTGGTGAGGTGGCATGGTACTGTTGTCTCCACCACTCATAGCCATGTTCATCCCCATGTGGTGGGAACGGCCTATTTTCCCAGGAAAAGTTGAGTCAGCAGAAGATTCTTTTAAGAAAAAGAATTATATACAATAATTAAAAACACAAAATCTTGATTTTTTTTTTTAAATCTTCACAATGTTTCAGCATGTCTGTTTTTCTCCTTTGGCCACACTGTGTGGCATATGGAATCTTAGTTCCCTGACCAGGGAGGGAACCTATGTCCCCTGCCCTGGAAGCACAGAGTCCCAATCACTGGACTGCCAGGGAATTCCCCAAATCTTGTTTCTTGATAAATACTTAGTCTACGTGGGATTTCAGCCAATAAATATATGCTCCCCTAACATTTTACTCAGAATTATTTTTTAATTATCTACAGACACAGAGAGGGGATCTACTGCACCAACAGGGGATGTCCTCTGGCAGAAGGGATTTGCACACAGGGTTTCAGAAACCTCTCTTTTTTAAAAAATTCATTTTTATTGAAGTATAGTTGATTTACAATGTCATGTTAGTTTCTACTATACAATACAATACAAAGTGAATCAGCTATACAATATCAGAAACCTAACTCTTATTCTGAAGAATCAATGCTCTTCTAGATACATTCAATATATGTTCAAACTTAAATATGAGATAAGGAGAAGAAAAGTAGCTTCTTTGGGTGGCAGGAAATAATTTGTAATAATTTGCATAAAATTGATGCCACGGATGAAATTTAACAGCTTTTCTGATCACAAATGTCAGTAGATAAAAAGCAAGAGTTTTAAGATAATTCACCTAATTGGATGGCCTGTGTTCAATCAGGATATTACGAATACGCTCTCACATATGGGACCACCAGCCTTCAGCTAATTTAAATTAGAAGGAAAGGTCTACTGCTGCCCTAGGCAAGCACTGTGTTCAGAATTTGATACACTATCAATATCACCAGGGCATTAGACCGGGGAACATGGGGGGAAAAAAAAGGATAAATTAGATATTCTCTATTAAATTAAGTCTAGACAACTGCACGTTCAGTCTTGTGTCTATGTTTACTACCCCTTAATGGTTTTATTGCAAAAGTCCATCCAAGATGTTATCCAAAGAGCAAAAATTCTGGTAGCTGAGGTGGGGAGTGGGAAGGTGAAGAGAGTAGAGGGGGAGGTGGTGGGATTCTCTTTATGTGTCCCTCAATGCCAATTTGTGGAGGAAAGAGTTCTTTAGAAATCCCAAGGAGGTGTTCATGTTCATGAGCCTGTGTGCTTCTTTTATTAATCCAGTCAATAAATATTTATCCAGCTTTTGCCAAACTCTGAGCTAAGTGCCAATAATTCAACAGTGAATAAGACAAAGTGCAGGATGGAGAACCAATAAACAAAACAGTTTCATGTGGTGATTAGCGCTGTGAAGCAAAGAGACGGGAATATGGCAGGACTACCAAGAGGCTGAAGAGAGGCGCGCTTGAGATACAGAAACACGATACTCCACCATTTATTCCCCCCTCTTCAACTTCTATCCCATGATTCTATGATGCTGCTAAGCTGCTAAATTGCTTCAGTCGTGTCCGACTCTGTGCAATCCCATAGACGGCAGCCCACCAGGCTCCACCGTCCCTGGGATTCTCCAAGCAAGAACACTGGAGTGGGTTGCCATTTCCTTCTCCAATGCATGAAAGTGAAAAGTGAAAGTGAAGTCACTGAGTCGCGTCCAACTGTCAGGGACCCCATGGACTGCAGCCTACCAGGCTCCTCTCTCCATGGGATTTTCCAGGCAAGAGTACTGGAGTGGGGTGCCATTGCCTTCTCCGATTCTATGATAGCAAGCTGAAAAAACAGGTTCCATCAAAGGAAATGGCAAAGCATCTGTTATAGATAATCAAAATTCAACCATGAATTTAAATAACTTTCACGCCAGATACTGTATTCCTTCATCATGAGAGAACTTGACAAGCTGGTGTTGTGAATACCAATGCCATAAGGGGACTAGATTAGAGGTACAAAGAGATACATATAAGATTTTTGTCCACAAAGATTTATAGTGAATGGTTTAAAAAAAAAAAGAATACACACAAAAATAATCAACAAGAGAGAATACACAAATGCTGTGGTGCGCCTTCTGGCGTCAGCAACTGAGGGACATGCAGAGATGACACAGACAGACTCCTTCCTTGTGGCGCTTCAAGGCTAAAGTTAGAAGAGGAAACCGAACAGTCATAACTCAGTTTGGGGCATAAAATGAACGGTGAAGGACAATTTGAAAAGTAACAACACAGATAGCATCAGAAACTAATTAAGATCTGTGCCCTTGATTTTCCTCACAAACTTGTACATATTCTTCCTTTCACCGTGTTTCTTTTGAAGACCCACGGGTTCCTAATTGTCCAGGCATCTCATAGCCAATCAGAGACACCTATTTAATGAAAGTACTTAATCAAATCTCTTCAGATGTCTCAGTTTTCTATATGTCCAAGTCTTAAGAATGTCTTTTGAGTTATGCACCTGTTTTGAAGTATCACCTTGTAGGATACATTTCACACTGAAATATACTAGAGAACAGAGCAGGAACCGAATCTATTTCCTTCCACTGTCAATAGACAATTAATTCCTTTTTTTTTTTCCTTTTAACTTTATTTTTTTGACCTCACCATGTGACTCATAGGATCTTAATTCCCCGACTAGGGATTGAACCCAGGCCTCCAACAGTGGAAGCTCTGAATCCTAACTACTGAACCACCAGCAAACTCTCACAATGGATTTTTAAAAAATAATTTAATTAATTAATTAACTTTTGGCTGTGCTCGGGGTTTGTTGCTGAACACGCTTTTCTCAGCTGTGGAGAGAAGGGACTACTCTCCAGCCCTGCTACTCAGGCTTCTCATTGTGGGGCACAGGCTCCAGGGCACGTGGGCTTCAGGAGCTGTGGCTCAAGGGCTTAGATGCTCCATGGCATGTGAGATCTTCCCCGAATCCCCATCTCCTGCATTGGTAAGTGGACTCTTTACTACTGAGCTACCAGGAAAGCCCACAATGGATTCTTATAGTAGAATCCTACGTAAAAGTCAGCTTTCTGTTAGCTTCTCTCTTGCAGAGTATTCTAGCTAAGACCACTTTCAAGCCCTTTCTGCCTATCCTCTCTCCCGAGGCCACAAAATGACTATCAACACATGTGGATGGTTCATAAAAGCTCTTTTGTCTAGCATAGAAAAATTCTTTGCTCTTTAAGAAAATAGATCAGAAGCGGTCTAAGAATTGGCGAGAGAAAAAATCAAGTATGAATTTCTATGAAACTTAGTTCATATAAAAATAGGTGAGAAGCTTATTTCTTTGGAAGGCTTTACACTTCCAGTTTCCAGGGAACATTCATGTTCAGCTGCGTACTTGAGGTTGGCTATACGCCAACTTGCTTGTATTGGTTGGAATACTATTAGAATGAATGACACATGCTTTACTGAATAACCTGATGCGGGAAAGACTGAAGGCAGGAGGAGGAGGGGACGACAGAGGACAAATGGTTGGACGGCATCACCGACTTGATGGACATGAATTTGAGTAAGCTCTGGGAGATGGTGAAGGACAGGGAAGCCTGGTGTGCTGCAGTCCATGACATCACAAAGAGTCAGACATGACTGAACAACAGTGAATCCCACATAGCTCTGCATTTCCCACCTTCCCCTTTTCCCCATTTAATAAGTATGGTGCCGTCTTTATAAAAATAGGTTTCAAAACTTCCTTGGATTCAAGGATCTAATTTCTTCTCAGTCTACTTTTGAGAATCATCAAAAAGAGGCTTCCTCTTGTCCTGCCAACACTTCCCCCAAACACACACATTGTACAGCTTAGAGGGCCAGCATCTTTTTTGCAAAATCTAGCATCTCTAGCAAAATATATATCAATTTATAGACAGAAGATAGGGAACTAGCGAGCAGGTTAAATTCTGATGCCCTTTATGAGTCTTAGCACTGACCTTAAACTTTAAATCCTCTTTTATTTTCCTGGTATTTCACAATGGTGAATGAGAAACAATAGTCCATAGGGACTACAATTAGATCCCACAAAGACTACACAGAAGTGGTCACACATCTGCCATATGGTCCCTCTCCTCCAGCTCAGTCAGATGTAATCCGGAGCCTCGGATAATTCTTTTGGAGACTGCCACCAGTCTTTCCTAACTTTCATGATAAGGAAGAAAGCTTTTATTCTGAAAATGATTAGGATCATGTTCTTTTTTAGATTTGTAACAACATTTAACAAAGGGAACTCTATCTAGTCACTCTTCTGCTTTCTGGAGTCAATAGTTATGATTGATGATACAAGCTTTTGGCAAGCATAGACAGGGGAAATTCAGCATCAAAGACAATGCACTACTGTAAACAAGGGTTCCTGCATATGGACTATGTCCATGTGATTAAGCAACAAGTTTAATTGGACTAATCTTGCCTTTTCATGACCTGTATGGTGTCAGCAGATATTCTGAGGAATGACTCTGGGTTTGTTTCAAGTGCCTCTATAGGTGAACTTTGAAATTTTCCTATACACGGCTCAGATGATAAACAATCTGCCTGTAATGCAGGAGATCTGGGTTGGAACCCTGGGTTGGGAAGATCCCCTGGAGAAGGAAAAGGTTCCCCACTCCAGTATTCTTGCTTGGAGAATTTCATAGACAAAGGAGCCTGGTGGGCTATAGTCCGTGGAGTCGCAAAGGGTTGGACATGACTGAGTAACTAACACGATCTTTTATGAATCCTGCACTTATGCTGTTTGCAGGAAGTGGTAAAGGAATGTAGCAATAAAGGAGAGATCTTGATATAATGCAGTAACAAATCAGGCCTTGGTGCCTCTCTATAACCTGACATTTCAGGCCAATATACTGAAGCTGTTTAGAAAAAAAATGTAGTGGTTTCTAGGGAAGGGAAATATAATTTGATGAATATAGATGGGGAAGGCCCTTTCCCTTGATGGCTACGATGTTGTTTCACTCATACTCTAGCCCCTAGCCTCACATTTTTACTCCAACTTGACTGACAGAAATGTGGTCATAACTGTTTGAATATAACCACACTATACTTTGGATATTTTACTCTCTTTCCTTGGCCTGCATCCTTCTTGGAGTACAGTAATCATAAGGATACTTAAACTAATTTCATTTACAAAGAGAATTGCTATTGCTAAGTCACTTCAGTTGTGTCTGACTCTGTGTGACCCCATAGATGGCCATTAGGCGTGAGTAAATCTTAAGTTTATACACAGGTTCTAGCCAGAACTGGCAAAAATTTTTGACTCCCAGAGTTCTGCCGTATCAATGTATTAAATAACAGTTTAGGAAAATTAGACAGTAGAGGCAGCAAGAAAATAAGTCAGGCCAATAAGAAAAAGGAAATGGTAAAGACCTTAAAATCACAGAGTTCTGCCCAGATTAAATTTGGCAGGTGATGGGAGGGGATAGGGTACATGCTATAACTGTAGCTTTATAAAGACAGAATGCCGGAGAATAATTTCCAAAACCCCACCACCAATACTGTGTTAGTCGCTCAGTCATGTCTGACTCTTTGCAAACCCTATGGACTAAAGCCTGCCAGGCTCCTCTGTCCATGGGATTCTCTAGGCAAGAATAGTGGAGTGGGTTGCCATGCCTTCCTCCAGGGATCTTCCCAACTCAGGGATTGAACCCAGGTCTCCTGCATTGCAGGCGGATTCTTTACCATCTGAGCTGCCAGGAAAACCCAAGAATAGTGGAATGGGTGGCCATTTCCTTCTCCAGGGGGTCTTTCCCACCCAGGGATCGAACCTGGGGGGTCTCCTGAACCGTAAGCAGATTCTTTACCATTTAAGCCACCAGGGAAGCCCTTACCACTAAAACTGTAAAAAATGAAAAGGAAAGAAAGAAAACTTAGATTTTATCCTTTAAAAAATTTCAATAAAACTAAGGATACCAGGACTTTCCTGGCAGTTCAGTGGTTAAGACTTTAAGTTTATACACTTCCAATGCAGGGGACACAGATGTGATCCCTGGCCAGGAAACTAAGATCCCATATGCTGTGAGGCAGAGTACCAAAAACAAATAAAACCTAAAGCTACCATTTTCTCTTCTAAGTTTGTGCCTTGTTGATAATACCAAAGTGAGCTCTACTGTAAACAGATAGTGTAGATGTTACCGAGTCCAAGTTCGCTCTGCTCACTGCTGGACAGGCCAACTAACCAGAAGATTGAGGCAAGGAATACGATTCTACTGGGAAAGCTGACTGACAAAGATAGCAGACTAATGTCTCAAAATAACCATCTTGTCTTGGTCTGGATGCCAGGTTCTTTGTAGGACAGAGACAGGTAGGAGTTGAGGAAGTAAAGATCATTATCTTGCAAATATCTCTTGGAATGGCCAACCTCCAGAGGTGATGTATCAATCTTTTCCAGCAGAGGTGCAGTCTTCCCCAAGGCAGGTCATTATGTACTATTATAAAAACAAAGGGGCTTCCCTGGTGGCTCAGAGAATCCACCGTAGTGCAGGAGACCAGGGTTTGATCCCTGGGTCAAGAAGATCCCCTGGAGAAGGGCATGGCAACCCAGTCCAATATTCTTGCCTGGAGAATCCCATTGACAGCTACGGTCCTTGGGGTTGCAAAGAGTCGGACACAATTGAGCAACTAACAACATAATAACAAAAGCAACACAAAACAAAAGTTAAAGTCAAAGAAACAGATCCATCGGAGAGGCAAAACCGGCTCTTCGCTGCAGCATAGGAGGCCCCTGAGGACAAGAAGCAGGTTTAGCCTTCAGATATGAGAGAAGCCACTTTAGGCCTAAGCCATTTTGCGAACTAAATCTGGCTACCATGCACACCTTTGAACAGAGTCTCAGTAGTAATGATCTTAAGGGAACATAAGAAGTAACAATAGCAAAGATAAGTCTGTTGCAGGATTCCTTGAAAGCACTTTTTGTGGAAAGAAACCAAACTACACTCTACACACTCAAGCGATAGCAGTCTATGTGGCTGTACCACTCATGCATCAGACTAATCGGATGCATCAAGAGTAACCAGTGGCCAGAGACAAAGGGGAAAACTACTTCAAATGGTTACACTTAAAACTTAAAGGGCTTCCATTTATGAGTGGCCAATTCCCCACTCTGTATTCTCACCTGGAGAATCCCCATGAACAGAGGCAGGCTACAGTCCTTGGGGTTGCAAATAGTCAGACACAATGGAGCGACTAAGCACACACACAATGATCTAGGCAAACAAGAAAGGCTACATGGACTGAAAGTTTTTGGAAGAACGAAAGAGCTATGAATTAGCAGGACTAGTCTTTTATACTGAAATTTTTGGCTAAGAATGACCACTCAGGAGCTGCCCTGTGAATCTCATTCTAACTATCTATGGAAAAGACAGAAAGCAAACCCATGATTTGATTCTAATCAGAATCAGACAAGAAAGGCTTTACTTCCAGGGCACTCAAGGTCACCCTCTTCTATCATAAACTTTATCTTTCTATATCTCCACTCAACAATGGTTAACCTGCTCAGGCTGAGCAAAGGATATGAGAAGCCTGTTTGTCCTGGAGGAACTGATTACAAGACAAATTATACAGCTATATAATAACAGAGGCTTATCATTTTGAAGAGAAAGCATGCTAAGGACAAACAATTTTTAAAATACCCAATGCAGATGATACCACCTTAATGGCAGAAAGTAAAGAGGAACTAGAGCCGCTTGATAAATGAAAGGGGAGAATGAAAAAGCTGGCTTAAAACTCAACATTCAAAGAGCTAAGATCATGGCACCTAGTCCCATCACTTCATGGCAAATATATGGGGAAAAAATGGGAACAGTGGCAGATTTTATTTTCCTGGGCTCCAAAATCACTGCAGATGATGACTGCAGCCACAAAATTAAAAGATGCTTGCTCCTTGGAGGGAAAGCTATGACAAAACTAGACAGCACATTAAAAAGCAGAGACATTACTTTGCCGACAAAGGTCCATATAGCCAAAGCTATGGTCTTTCCAGTGGTCATGGACAGATGTGAAAGTTGGACCCTAAAGAAGGCTGAGTGCCAAAGAATTGATGCTTTCAAACTGTGGTGTTGGAGAAGACTCTTGAGAGACTCTTGGACAGCAAGGAGATCAAACCAGTCAATCCTATAGGAAATGCTAAGCAAACCCCAGGAGATAGTGAGGGACAGGGAAGCCTGGCATGCTGCAGTCCACAGGGTCACAAAGATTTTGACATGACTTACTGACTGACTGAACAACAACAAATCCTCACAGTATCTCTTCTTGTTTCAGAGGAACCAAGGCACAGAAAGTGAAAAGTGGAAGTATTAGCCACTCAGTCGTGTCTAACTCTTTGCAACCCCTATGGACTATAGTCTGCCAGGCTCCTCTGTTCATGGGATTTCCCAGGCAAGATTACTGGAGTGGGCTGCCATTTCCTTCTCCAGGGGAATGGAATCTTCCTGACCCAGGGATCAAACCTGCTTCTCCTGTATTGGCAGACAGACTCTTTACTGCTCAGCCACCAGGGAAGTTTAAGCAACCTGTTCAGTGTTATTCTAGAAAGTTGTGGAAGTACCCTGGCAAGAACTTATGTATCCTCACTCCTAGGCCAGGGATTATTCTCTGTTAAATCTGCCTTACTATTTATTCAGTGTCAAACTTTGATCACTTTTCCTAATCCAAATAAATTGGATTTATTTCACTCAGCCTGCCTCTGGTATTCACAATCACTCTTTTACAAACATGGGTTTTTCCTCATGGTACTTCTGCCCTCTGTTCATCCTATGTGATACATCAATGACAAATCAGTCTACCTAAAGCATGGCTCCACTTATCTGTCCCCAACATTCCACTGCCTACCAACCTCTCCATTGTCTATTAACCTCCTTGTTCTAAGATCATAGATCTCTAAAATAAAGGCCTCAACCTACCTTTCGGCCTACAGGTACTTTGTGTTTCAGCCGAACAAGTCTAATTAGCCCAGTTTCTACTCTTACCACACTTTGCTGTCTGGTGTCTACGCTGACATTGTTTCTCTAGTCTGCAAGGCCCATCCTTACAATCTCTAAATGCAACACATCTTCCTCCTCTTGCAAGGTCTAGTTCTAAAACCTCAGACGATTCACACCACAATGTGCCTTTCCTCATGACTCCATCTGAGACTAGGTCTCAAATATCCTATTTTTTTTGTTTGTTTTTTAATGCTCTTTCAACCTGTCTGTTTTAGTCATCACCTGATAGAACACTGTTGAGAAAATGTAAGAGAAACAGTTGAATGGAGTGTTTCTCCAAGTCCTCATCTTCATCAACTGCAGACATTGAACAAGTTCCTCTTGGATGCTTAGCCTCCTGACTCAGCTAAGGAGAAAAGTCTGGCTTCAACAAGTAGACCTAGAAAGAGATGAATGAGCCATCTCTCCATCTATCGGCAGACCACCTCAAAATAAAACCTAGTGCCCTGCCTCTCAATTTGTGGGCCACGGAAATCTCACTAAGGATTGGAAGGGCTTTAGGACTTCCATGGTGGTCCAGTGGTTAAGACGCCATGCTTCCCCTGCTCCACTGTAGGGGACATGGGTTCAACCCCTGGCTGGAGAACTAAGATCCTTGTGCCACACAGCATGCCCCTCCCCCCAACACACAAAAAAGCCTGGAAGGCCTTTAGAAGTCATCAGATGCAGCTATTCAGTAATAACCAAATTCTGTAACAACTGTTTTAACAGGATGTTTCCGTTCCAGATATATAAGGATGCAAACACTCTCTTTCCAGCCAAACCAAGCACAGGAGGTGTTTCATAAGAGCTGCATTTTGCTATTTTTTGGTGATGGTGTAGATAATAGAACCAACAGTTCCAGTGAAACCAGTATCCAGATACTATTTGCATGTATTTCTCAAACCGTGATTTGCATTTTAGGTTTTACTCCCACGAACTAATGTGTTTGCAAACAAACACAGAAGTATCTTTCTTCACCTCACCTTTCTCATCATTTATTTTATGTCCACTACCTAGCATGTGGGGCTTCCCAGATAACTCAGTTGGTAAAGAATCCACCTGCAATGCAGGAGACCCCGGTTCAATTCCTGGGTTGAAAAGAAATGCTAGAGAAGGGATAGGCTACCCACTCCAGTATTCCTGGGCTTCCCTTGTGGTTCAGCTGGTAAAGAATCCACCTGCAATGTGGAGATCTGGGTTCAGTCTCGGGTTGGGAAGATCCCTTGGAGAAGGGAAAGGCTACCCTACCCACTCCAGTATTCTAGCCTGGAGAATCCTATGGACTGTATAGTCCATAGGGGCCCAAAGAGTCAGACACAGCTGAGTGGCTTTCACTTTCACTGGCATTTATTTATGTCTCTGTTACAGATTTCCTTCCCAGTCTTACCCCAATCTAATCCTCTTCATATTCAGATATTCCAGTGAAAGTCATCCATTCACTCTTCCTGAATAAGTTTAGCACTTTGATAGCTGTTCGCTTTTTGGCTCAGTAGTCCCCGTCCCATCTTCTGAATATGTGAAAATCCTATCATCATTTATTCAACATTTATAGTTCACGTAAAATGTGTCAGAAGTAAGTGAAGTGAAGTGAAAATCGCTTAGTCGTGTCTGACTCTTTGCACCCCATGGACTATACAGCCCATGGAATTCTCCAGGCCAGAATACTGGAGTGGGTATCCTTTCCCTTCTCCAAGGGATCTTCCCAACCCAGGGATCAAACTCTGGCCTCCTGCATTGCAGGTGGATTCTTTACCAGCTGAGCCACAAGGGAAGCCAGAAGTAGGATAAAGTTAAAATATCTATGAGGTTTTCCTTGAATTCCTGACAGAAGAAATTGCTTTTTATTGGATATCTTTAGCAATCTTCTCTTATGGAACATTGACTTACAGTTCCTAAAATACAAGATAAAAAACACCATATACACACAGCAAAATTCTTAGAGGGCAAGTTACTAATCCACACCTCCTTACTGCACCTGGAAGAACACTGGACAAAATATTCATTCACTCAAAATGTATTTAATTCTTAGAAAACCCATGTAGGTTTTTTATCTACTTACAAGGACCCAGGTGCAAAAGACAAGATTCTTCCCTTTGCAAAACTTACCATAGAGGAGGAAACTCTCGTTAAATGTATAAATAAGTAAATGTGCTTAAGTATATAGTTGGAAATACACATGGTACTGTGGTAGGAGAAGAACAGTAAACTAACTTAGACGAAGCGGGGTAGTAGAAGGGAGAACAGAGAAGCCCTCTTAAGGTAACATTCAGGCAGACTGAAAATTACTGGAGATGGGTAGATGGGCAGAGAATAGCACCCCTGAGGCAAGAAAAGAATCAAGGCCATTCAAGGTCCGTATGAATAGAACATAGTGAGTACGGGGAAGAGAAGCCAATGAGGCTGAAGACAGGCAGGAGGGGTACAGTGAAGAAGGCCTTACAGGTCATTTAGAGCAGACTAAATTTTACTCCAAGGGCAGCTGGAAGCTATTTAGGGTAATAAGCAGGGGAGGGATGTGACCAGATTAAGATTTTAATAGAATACTTTGCTGTGTAGAGTAACTGGACTTTATTTGTTCTTACCTAATATTTTCTGCTCTAGTTTCCTGTGAGGTGTTCACAAGATGGAAAATAACAAATTCCTTACAGCGCCATGGGCCATAATCCTTTAATTTCCCCAAATCCAGAAAGACATCTGTTAAAACTTCCAAAGGATTAGACGAACCTTCTAATTTCTGGGTTATTTAACGGGTTGAGGGGCAAAAACTGAAGAAAACTCTACAAGGACTATCTTGGATTGTAAGAGCTTCTGAAGTCACAGGTCCACTTCTGTAGCAGGGAGTTAAGCTTACAGAATATTGTTAAGAGCATGAGTCAGGTAAGATTCAAATCCTGGCTCTGCTATTTTCTTCTCTCTGAATATCTGGTGACATTTCCTGTAAAAGTCTCAGGAGTCTTTCGATAGGCAGTAGGTACTACGCAGAGCCTGTTAAAGGAGCTGCATTCAGACTTCAATAGCATTTGAGTAACTTACTCAAATTTGGTAGGTTCTCAGTAAGGTGAAAAATACGACAAAGGTAGACTAAGCTCCCTGGACAGCATGTGCCTAGGGGACTGTTATTGGGTTATACAACCTGTACTAAACATGGAAACCTTCAGCCATGATATTTGACAAATCCCACTGTTCACTCCACAAAACACTAGCAATAAATCCAGAATTTATGTGACTCCGGTTTTTAATGGAGTGGAGAAATACTAGACTGAGTTGAAGACCTGGATTTCTGCTTCCTCCTACTCCATCTCTCTGTATTCTTTGGAGGTAAAACGCCAATGTCAGTTTCTCAATTTTGACCTCAGTGACATTTGGGGCTGAACAATTCTTTTTGAGCTGTCCTGTGCACTGTAGGAAGTTTAAGTATTCTAAGCCTTTATTCACTAAGTGACAGAAGCACTATCCCAGCTGTGACAATCCAAAAATATCTCCAGATTTTGCCAAATATCCCCTCAGGGCAGAATCACCCTACTTCTTCGAGAACCACTTTTTTTTTTTGGTCATACTTCATGACATGTCGGAATCTTAGTTCCACAGCCAGGGATCGAACTGACAGCCCCTGCTTTGGAAACACAGAGTCTTAACCACTGCACCACTTGGGGAGTCTCTGAGAACCACTTTTGATCTCTGAGTTTATTAGGCAAATCATCTGAAAGTCAGGGGAATGAGATAAAATCTGTCTTTTTCCTTTTCAAGGCTTTTGTATCATTAAAATAAGATAATAAATGGCAAGAAATACTGAGGGAAAAAGACCATGTAACATACATGAAAGCATGATTATTACTTTGTGGGTCATGTTCTGACTGCTCAGTAACAAGGCTGAAGAAAGCTACTCACATCTTGTTCATGGCATGCATAGTAAGGCCTACTTTAGACTAATACACCATTTACCTTGGTATTCAATAAATACTTGTTGACTGAATGCTTCTGAGTCTGGGTCCAATCAATAGTAAACTTTCTTTCCAGCACGTTCTCAGGTTTTCCTGGTGAGCAAGCACAATGTAGTATGTTGCTAGACCTAACTGCATGAGAAAGATAGGACTGGATTAAACAAGAACGGCTACTTACTTTTATAGCTGGAAAATAGAGGTACAAGAGGTTAACTGACTAGTCAAGGTCAGGTGGCAGTCAGCAATTAGAATCCAGATTCTGACCTCAAGTCCAATGATCATTTTATTACTCGTATCATTGGACTTTCACCCAACTCTTCTGTCCCTTGTCTTGAACATAAAGGTGTTAGGGACTTCCTTGGTCATCCAAAAGACTTCATGCTTTCACTGCAGGGGGCTGTTAGTTCAATCCCTGGCTAGGAAAGGAGGAACCCTGCCCTCCCCCCCCAGTCAAAAGAAAACAAAACAAACAAAAGACAAAGGTAGCTATTTACTTTCTGGAGGCAATTCTGAAAGATTGAGATAAGGAAACAAAGTTGTAGTTTTTAGGGCGCTTGAAAAGAAACACAGACCTATTTCTATAGGGAGAAAGAAATGAATACTCCCTATAGTCTTCCTGACTCCATGAACTGTAGCCTACCAGGCTCCTCCGTCCGTGGGATTCTCCAGGCAAGAGTACTGGAGTGGGTTGCCATTTCCTTCTCCAATACTCAGGGTAAACCAACATCAAATTATCTAAGGTCCCTGGTAAGTCTGTAAAGCGCATTAAAGGAATTCTTCAGGTGAGATTACTGGAGTGGGTAGCCATTCCCTTTTCCAGGAAATCTTTTTGAGTCAGGAATTGAACCTGGGTCTCCTGCATTGTAGACAAGATTCTTTACCGCCTGAGTCACCAGGCAAGTCCTTTAAGTTGTTGAGGAGGAGCTAAATCTAGTTGTTATCCACCTCCAGAGTAGTTGTGCCTTGTGTTAAAACGATTAACTGCAGTGTTCTAGGCTGCTTTGTCTCTGTGTGGCTCTAAGTAAATGGATTTCCATATAGCCTGAGCTCCAGGCCACATTTCAGCATCTCACTGAAATTAACAAAAGTCCCAAATGATGTTCTACTATATATTTTCAGTGTCAAAAACAAAACTTTAAAAAACTAACTCATAAAAATGTCACCAATAAAAAGTCACCATTTATTCTACTCCTTTAAAATACCAGAACACTTCTGATTATTATGCCTCTGTGTGAACTTTCAAATAGTGAATGTTGTCACAGTCATCACTCCCAACTACTGATTCAACAATCTGAGGTATTCTCAGGCAATGTATGGATTATAGCCCACCTGTGCCCTTATAGCCTGAAAGAAAGAGTAGAAATTCTGAGATAGCTTGCTGAAGCAAAAGTACCAAGAGCAAGAGCTCTCCCGGTTCTTGGAGTCAGACACTGACTATCACAAGGCCATGCCATCTTTGGAGCTAAGAACAGGTTTACTAAAATTTTGTGGAAATAATATACATAAGTCTGAGATAATAAAATCTCACTGCTTTTTGAACACCAAATATAAAGATACATATGAAAGTGACTGACACATTAATAACATACATAGAAAATAATAAATGTTAATTACTACCCTCCTAACTCACGAGTTTCTAAAAGTACGGTCTAAGGACTGCCTGAATTAGAATTATTCAAGAAGTCTGGCTAAAAATAAAAATTACGGACTCCACTCTAGACTCCCAAATCTCCTCTCAGGGAATGGGGCCTCAGAATCTAGGTATATATCCAAGTATATGTATTTTAAATTTTGAGAACCAAAATTCTGAATTATGAAGACAAACAACATAGATAAGGGCTTCTCAGGTGCCAATGCAGGAGACGCAAAAAACGTGGGTTCCAGCCCTGGGTCGGGAAGATCCCCTGAAGAAGAAAATGGCAACCCACTCCAGTATGCTTGCCTGGAAAATTCCATGGGCAGAGAAGTCTGGTGGGCTGTAGTCCATGGGGTTATAAACACAACTAAGGGAATAAGCACAAGACGACATAGATACAGTGCACAGAATCCAAGGATTGTACTGGATTGGCCAGAAAGTCTGTTCGGGTTTTTCCATAAGATGTTAAAAAAACCTGAATGAACTTTTTTGCCAACCCAATATATTTAAACAAGGGAGCTAAAAAGAAAGAAAGAAAGTTAAGCTTCAACCAGGAACTAAAATAAAGCATTTCTTTATTGTGATATCCCAAAAGGGCACAAAGGTAGTCCAGCATCACTTAAAATTTACACAAAGGACCACCTAATATGGTGCTGATAAAGTGCTGCACTCAATATGCCAGCAAATTTAAAAAACCCAGCAGTGGTCACAGGATTGGAAAAGGTCAGTTTTCATTCCAACCATGGCACCCAATCTCATTACTTCATGGCAAACAGATGAGCAAACAAGGGAAACAGTAACAGACTTTATATTCTTGGGCTCCAAAATCACTGCAGATGATGACTGCAGCCATGAAATTAAGAGTCGCTTGCTCCTTGGAAGAAAAGTTATGACTAACCTAGATAGCACATTAAAAAGCAGAGACATTACTTTGCCGACAGTGGTCCATCTAGTCAAAGCTATGGTTTTACCAGTAGTCATATATGGATGTGAGAGTTGGACCATAAAGAAGGCTGAGCACTGAAGAATTGATGCCTTTGAACTGTGGTGTTGGAGAAGACTCTTGAGAGTCCCTTGGACTGCAAGGAGATCCAACCAGTCCATCCCAAAGGAGATCAGTCCTGGGTATTCACTGGAAGGACTGATGTTGAAGCTGAAGCTCCAATACTTTGGCCACTTGGTAAGAAGAACTGACTCACTGGAAAAGACCCTGATTGCTGGGAAAGATTGAAGGCAGGAGGAGAAGGGGATGATAGAGGATGAGATGGTTGGATGGCATCACTGACTCGATGGACCTGAGTTTGAGCAAGCTCTGGTAGTTGATGATGGACAGGGAAGCCTGGCGTGCTGTAGTACATGGGCTCACAAAGAGTCAGACACGACTGAGCGACTGAACTGAACTGAAGCACCTAATAATCAAAGAACTTTCTGGGCTAACACTAAATTTAATACAAAATGGCTCATCTTTGGAATTTGGCAGCAGTTTCTTTCACACACTGTGGGAATAGTTCCCAACATGATTAATGAAATTAAGATTGGCTCCCAGCTGAGCACTCCAGGGCCTGTCCCTAACCATCGGTTCCTGCTTATCTGAAAATGGGAGTTCAGCTTGAGATCCTGAATAGACCACTAAAAATAAACAACAAAAAACATGAGGAGTAAGTTGTGGGCAGAAGAGATATTTCTTTTTCTGTTTTATGGCGGCTCTCCAAGTGTGCGAGGAAGTGATACTCAATCTCTAACTGGTAAAACTGTACCTGCTGTTGTGGGCCCTTGGGTGAATTACTCAATATCTCTGGCCTCCGCTCTAAAGTCAAGTAATAGAAGTAGCCTACCTCATAGGGATTGTTATGAAGAGCTCACGAGGCAGCAGGATACTCAGTTTCCATGACGACAGCAATGAGAGTATTGCCTACCTTGTGGTAGTGTGCCCTTAAACATGAACTCAGCGCAGCGCCCAAGCACAGTAAGCCCTCGATCAACAGTCATTACTGTTACTTCTCAATCTACCATTCTTTCTAAACTTGGCATAGGTATAATCTCCTCCAATCTTTTGATTTGTCCTTTGTCCATTTCTCACTTGGGTTCCCAGGTGGCTCAGTGGGTAAAGAATCTCCCTGTAATGCAGGAGATGCAGAGACTTGGGTTTGACCCCTGGGTCGGGAAGATCCCCGGAGCAGGGCATGGCAACTCACTCCAGCATTCTTGCCTGAGAAATCCCCTGGACAGAGAAGCCTGGTGGGCGATGGTCCACTGGGCCGCAGAAGAGTCAGACTCGACTGAGCACACACGCATAGCTACTCCAGAGCTAATCTTTCTTTCTAATCTTTGTTGTTCTCATTTTGGAAGTGTTCAGGGTGTGCCAGTGAACCCTATCCACTGCACTTCACAGGGAAGGATGTTCTTCACCCATGTTGAATCAGGTGGTCAGTAATTTGCTTCAATTTGATTCCAATCTGCATTTATAGTCTTTGAAATGTCTCCAAGTTTCAGATTTCTTTAATCTCTATTTTCTAATGATAAAAGATATTTTAATGGGTGGTTTCCCTGCTGCCAAGCAATTCTAATTCTAGTGAGGTGTGCTACAATTCAACTCAATTCTATCTTTTCAGAGACAGCATCAGATTTTGCAGATTACAAAGTCCCACAAGACTGCCCTTCACTTCAGATGTCAACTGCAAGCCTGTGTTTGTGATCCACGGGCTATAAGTCAGAGGCTCCCACAATCTCTTCTTGAGCTCTATAAAATTTGCTTGAGTGGCTCATGGGTGCTTAAGTTGCTTCCCTGTGTCTGACTCTTAAGGACTGTAGCCCGCCAGGATCCTCTGTCCATGGAATTCTCTAGGCAAGAATACTGGAGTGGGTTGCCATTTCCTTCTCCAGGGGATCTTCCCGACTCAGGGATCGAACTCGTCTCTTGTCTCCTGAACTGGCAGGTAGGTTCTTTACCACTAGCGCCACCAGGGAAACCCAACTCTAGCCACTCAGGAAATTCCAAGGGTTTTAGCTCTGAGCCAGAAATGGGATGAAGATCAAATATTTATTGCAAATCATGACAACAGTTACCTTCTCTTGTTTTTATATTTCTAAAGACATTTCATTAGCATTTTGAGAAGGAAAAAAAATTGTTCAAAGTGCAACCTTGAATTGTAAATATATACATTATAAACTGTTTTGGCCCATCTTATATTTTCTACATTCTAAGTTGCTTAAGAATAGGTAAGAGGTAGTTAACTTACCCCTTAATTCTAAGCTATAACACAGCACCATACATCTCAGGTATTTTTGAAGCCATAATAAATGAAACTCTTTTCATGGTTAGTTTCTAGAAAGTTCGTGGGCGTTTTACAAGTTGTCCAAATAACAGGCAGAAAGAAATCTAGTGAGGCATCTCATTGGCACTCCCTAGCAGTAATTTCCCCTGGGAATCTGGCATTAAAAAAAGCTTATATTTGAAAAGATGGGACCCATCTGGGTAACTCACATGCTGGGCCCTATACTCCTCTCACCTTACTACAGGAGTTACAGTCCAAAAGTAAGCCTAGTCATCTTCTATCCCACAGAGATTATCAGAGCTATGCCACAGAGAGTTTATGAGTACTTAAAGCATGGCCCATAGACAAGTTTCTTTATTCTAAAATCATAAGTTGACAGAGTTTGTGTTCACCTAATATTCATGTTTATGAATAAGATGAGATCTGCGGGAATCAAAAAATACACGTTTATTTTGAGTTGAAGACTCAAAATAAGTAGGTTATTCCTACTGAGTATGTCTAAATCAGGCTTTCCTGGTGGCTTAGATGGGAAGAATCTGCCTGCAATGCAGGAGACTCAGGTTCGATCTGTGGGTGGGGAAGATCCCCTGGAGAAGGGAATGGCTAACTACTCCAGTATTCTTGCCTGGAGAATTCCATGGACAAGAGGAACCTGGCAGGCTACAGTCCATGAGGTTACAAAGAGTCGGACATGACTAAGCGACTAACACTTTCACTTTCTCAAGTCTAAATCCATAATTACCACTTGTGTGTAGCTTAATAAATAAGGCTCCAATTTTTTAACTGCAGCACAAACAATGGCACCCGGAGCCTGAAGGATTGTGTGTGTATGTTAGTTGCTAAGTCTAAATTAGTTGCCGGACTCTTTGTGACCCCATGGACTGCAGCTTGTCAGGCTCTATCCATGGGATTTCCTAGGCAAGAACACCGGAGTGGGTTGCCATTCCCTTCTCTAGGGGATCTTCCCCACCCAGGAATCAAACCCAGGTCTCCTGCATTGTAGGGAGATTCTTTACTGTCTGAGCCACCAGGGAAGCCTGATGTGTGTGTGTACCTCTCCTTAAACATATACAGACACAAACTCCTCTCCAAGATAGTTTACTTGGTCTTTTGTCTCTTCCCGAATCATATCAAGTATGCATACTGGCAGGCTGGAGGGTGTGTCACACTGTGCAGGTAAAATGAAGATGTCACCTTGAGAGGGTAGCAAAGTTGAAGCTAGATTAGATGACTTTGACACCTACTCAAACTCCAGTCAGGAAGTATTTACTAAGTACCCTCTCAGTTCAGTTCATTGGTTCAGCTGTGTCCAACTCTTCGTGACCCCATGGACTGCAGGACGCCAGGCTTCCCTGTCCATCACCAACTCCTAGAGCTTGCTTAAACTCATGTCCATCGAGTCAGTGACGCCATCCAACCATCTCATCCTCTGTTGTCCCCTTCTCCTCCTGCCCCAGGAAATTTAGCAATGAAGAGGATGGAGACTCTAGCTGAAACCTGCTATTTACAGAGCAGATTTTGCAAATGGCTTAAGACACCTAGAGAAAGAAGGAGGAGGTGTGGAAGGGAGGGAAGAAGGTGAGTGGGTTTGGTCAAGAAGGTAGGAGGGGATGATTTAATTCTGGTCTGCTTTGAGGTCTCTAGCTCCTCTAACGGAGAAGGCAATGGCACCCCACTCCAGTCCTCTTGCCTGGAAAATCCCACGGATGGAGAAGCCTGGTAGGCTGCAGTCCATGGAGTCGCTAAGAGCCAGGCACGACTGAGCGACTTCACTTTCACTTTTCATTTCATGCACTGGAGAAGGAACTGGCAACCCACTCCAGTGTTCTTGCCTGGAGAATCCCAGGGACGGTGGAGCCTGGGAGCCTGCCATCTACAGGGTCGCACAGAGTTGGACACGACTGAAGCGACTTAGCAGCAGCAGCACTAGCAGCTCCTCTAAAAGGCAAGAGATTCTTATGGTGTCACTCATTTTACAAAGTTATAACTCATCCCACAATCAGCAAAAAAAGAAAAAAAAAAAACACTTGGGAAGCCAGTAAAAAAACACACATATAAACAGACAGATATTAGGTTCTCTTTATCTTTTTTTTCACTTTCAGTTCATACATGGACTGTAAAAAACAGCTAGTCTTCTACAAGGCAAATACTTGTAAAAGTAGCTAGGAGATAGTCCCCTTTTGTCCTTAGTTTACAACATTCCCTTTACAATGTAATAATACCTTGAATAATACTTCACTGAATAACACTAGAAAAAGGATTGTGATGTGACTTTTGGCAAGTTCAGTTCAACATCATTTTGATGAGACTGCTTATACTTGGCCCTTTACTTAAATCAAGATATTTTTAAGGAAATGATACTTTCTCGTCTCTCTCACTGATCATTTACAATTTCACTTCTAAATATCTATTCTACAGATAAACTGACACATATGTGAAATGTTATATGAACAAAACTATTTGTTACAGGGCTGTCCTTCACAGCAAAAAATATTGAAAAAACAAGCTAAACATTCATTGACAGGGCACTGATGAAGTAAATTATTTCCATTGAATGGGCTGCTTTGTAGCCATAACAATGAAGAAGCTCTTACATATTGATAGAGAATGACCTCCAGGGTATGAGATGAAAAAAGATGGGATGCTGTATACTATCAATCATTTGTAAAAATTTTTTAAAGGGAAAAGAGTATATGCATATTGTTTGTAAACACCTATACTAACTCTGGAAAGACTGAAGGCAGGAGGAGAAGGGGATGACAGAGGATGAGATGGTTGGATGGCATCACTGATTCAGTGGGCATGGGTTTGAGCAAGCTCTGGGAGTTGGTGATGGAGAGGGAAGCCTGCCATGCTGCAGTCCATGGGGTCGCAAAGAGTCGGACATGAACTGGACAACTGAACTGAACTGAACTAACTCTAGGGGGCACAGGGCATGCAGGATCTTATTTCCCAACCAGGGATTGAACCTGTGCCCCCTGCAGTGGGAGTGTAGAAGTGTGGAAGCCTGGAGTCTTTACCACTGGACAGTCAAGAAAGTCCCAATGATGCTAATATAGTCTTTAGTGACGCGCTTCTCGATCCAGCTTCTGTAACACTGGGCTAGCTACTTTCCCCAACCCCCATGATTTCTCCAGACAGTCTGCCGGGAAGCAGCAGCAGGAGGGGTTTCTAAGCTTTACATATCCTGTTTTAGTGACAAATAATATAGAAGCTCTTGTTTCTCTTGCCCACTCTCACCTTTCTCTACAAAGAAGATCAAGTATACAACTACATTCTTCACAAAAGCCTTTAGAAAAGCTTCTATTTGCCTGGTCCGAATAGGACAGCTCAAATTTGATATGTCAAACAAACAAACTGAAAAGGTCTTTTAGTTATGCAATGATAGAAGGGCCTAAGTCCAATGGGGAGTGGATCTCCCAGTTACTATACTCCACTTTCCTGATACCTTTTGAACTGGACATGGAACAACAGACTGGTTCCAAATAGGAAAAGGAGTCCGTCAAGGCTGTATATTGTCACCCTGCTTATTTAACTTATATGCAGAGTACATCATGAGAAACGCTGGACTGGAAGAAACAGAAGCTGGAATCAAGATGCCGGGAGAAATATCAAGAACCTCAGATATGCAGATGACACCACCCTTATGGCAGAAAGTGAAGAACTAAAAAGCCTCTTTATGAAAGTGAAAGAGGAGAGTGAAAAAGTTGGCTTAAAGCTCAACATTCAGAAAACGAAGATCATGGCATAAGAAAATGAAGATCATGGCATATGGTCCCATCACTTCATGGGAAATAGATGGGAAACAGTGGAAACAGTGTCAGACTTCATTTTTTTGGGCTCCAAAATCACTGCAGATGTTGACTGCAGCCATGAAATTAAAAGACGCTTACTCCTTGGAAGAAAAGTTATGACCAACCCAGATAGTATATTCAAAAGCAGAGACATTACTTTGCCGACTAAGGTCCATCTAGTCAAGGCTATGGTTTTTCCAGTAGTCATGTATGGATGTAAGAGCTGGACTGTGAAGAAAGCTGAGTGCTAAGAATTGATGCTTTTGAACTGTGGTGTTGGAGAAGTCTCTTGAGAGTCCCTTGGACTGCAAGGAGATCCAACCAGTCCATTCTGAAGGAGATCAACCCTGGGATTTCTTTGGAAGGAATGATGCTAAAGCTGAAACTCCAGTACTTTGGCTACCTCATGTGAAGAGTTGACTCATTAGAAAAGACTTTGATGCTAGGAGGGATTGAAGGCAGGAGGAGAAGAGGACAACAGAGGATGAGATGGCTGGATGGCATCACTGACTCGATGGACGTGAGTCTGAGTGAACTCTGGGAGTTGGTGATGGACAGGGAGGCCTGGCGTGCTGCAATTCATGGGGTCACAAAGAGTCAGACACGACTGAGCGACTGAATTGAACTGAACTGAAGCCACATCCTGGAATAAAGCACTGAGGAGATGTATGTACCCTTTTAAACTCCTCTTATAGGACCCATCTGTAGTCTTGATGCACTTCCACCATGCTAATCATGAAAGCTTAAGTATGATTTATGTTAAGATCTCAGTGTTTTATGAAAAGTGTGAGAACAGTGGGGACAGCCCTAGATTAGGCAGCAGAGCTCTCCGCTGTAGACACTAGTTTGCCATATATCAGCTATATTAAGCAAACCACCTGAACTCAACATGCACTAGATGCTTTATTGCAAAATGGATATGCAAACACCCACCCTACCCATCTCACAGGTTTGTATGGATCAATAAGTCAAAATACCTCCTAATTCTAAGGTATCGTAAATATGAGATATCATTAATGATAGCCTGCTTTCTCATTAGAGGACAAACTTTATCTCTGAAAGGAGATATCCAAGTCACACACCGGGCTCACTTTCATGTCACTGAAAACATACAGACTTGGGACTTCCCTGGTGGTTAAGAATTTGCCTGCTAATGCAGGGGACAGGGGTTCTAGGAATCAGAAGACCTGGGTTCAATATCTGACTCTTGGGGCTTATTACCTGTCTGAGCAGAGAAACTCAGTCTCTTCATTCATTCATTTTTATATTTTTTGTTCATTCATTCAAATTTATTGTGCACCTATTGAGTGAAGGTACTGTGATGAAACCCTCTCCTCAAGAAGCTCAGTCTGATGGAGAAGCGATATATCAGTTCAGTTCAGTTCAGTCGCTCAGTCATGTCCGACTCCAACCCCATGAATTGCAGCATGCCAGGCCTCCCTGTCCATCACCAACTCCTGGAGTTCACTCAGACTCACGTCCATCGAGTCAGTGATGCCATCCAGCCATCTCAAGGTGATGGGACCCGATAAAAAGCCATCGGAAAAGGTAGGAGAGAGGAACAGGTATCTGTGGGGACATAGTTAGCAGCATTCCTCTTCTTTCATTTCATGAACTGAACAAATATATTCTAGATGCTCTAAACTGCTCAAAATTACATAAAAACTCTGTATAGTTCTATAATAACTCTACTACCTATTTAGGGAAAGACTCAAACTGGCTGAAAAAAAAAAAGGTCTGCTAGCATTTTACTGGTTGCTAGAGTTTTGCAGTTTTTGCGTGCTGTCCCCCAAATCATTTCTCTTATTTACTTTTGTCATGCAGGTTTCCATCTCATTACGCTGCATGCACAATGTCCTCAGCCTACAAAAGCAGGTTGTATACAAAAACCTAGGTCCTTTGTGCAAAGGAAAAGAGGTAGGGTGGACCCTTCTCAACCCTTTCCTTCTCTGCAGGGCTTTGTATTCCTAAGGATGGGCCCCTCCTCTGCTTGGGGATGTTACCTAAATCATGAAATGATATTACTCAAAGCAATGGAAACTTCAAAAGCACTTCCTTCCCAGTGCCTACTCTAAGATTTTTCTTGGCACAAACTGCTTGTTTTAATAGGATTAAGAGTCAGACCCTTGCTGACTTCTCATACTTAGTTACAAACTACAGAAAAGATTTTTTTCGATGGCTTTATTATGCTAAAATCTGCATGTGGGAGTGCAGGCATCAGTCAGCAACCTGCCTTCTCTCTTCCCTCCCTTTCCAACCATGCCTGGCTTGCCAACTTTAAATGGCAGAGTTATCTGGGTGCTGCCTGGTTACTGACTTATCTGACATATTCTACTAGCTGAAGTCATCTTGTTGCTATAAACACTTGCTTTTTCAGTGACAACTAAGTCGTCTTTTTCTCTTTTGCAGCATGTCTGGTGAGGAGGGCAAAAAGAAGGATCAACAGCAGAGGCAAACGGGAACAAGGAGAACAGGGCTTAAGAAACAGATTCTTAGGGGCCCAGTATACATTGTTACCTTTAGAGAAGCCATTTAATTTTATTCACATTCAGTCTAGAACATTTATTTTTCTCAATTCAAAATTGAGATTATAATCCAAAGAAGAACTGGATTGAGGTTTTTAACAGATGAATATTAGTGCCCTAAGTAATGTTTACCATACCATATTGCACTCAGTCCTCACATCAACTCCACATCTTAAATCATTTGCATTTTTTAAAATATGACCCATGTCATTTAGAATAAAAAATTCCATTTCCTATTGGGCTAAGTACAAGCTTGGCCTTCAATCTATTTGACAAATATGGTCCTGGTCTCCTTTTCTATTTTAATCCACTATTTCCCTATATATACTATTGTCCTCAACTCTAGCAAACTGTTGCACAGAACTCTCTTAATCAATTTAACCTAATGACACATTAGCTAGGCTAGTCTCCAGTATCAAGCGAGCAACACTAGCTGTCTCTCTCAGTGAAACTATGTGTTGACTGAGGGTTTCAGTTCTGTTTATCCACAAGCCCATGCACCACAATTGTGTTTATTATTCTAAATATATAATTTAATAAAATATTAGGTAAAGCAATGAAGTAAAAAGGAGAAGAGGAAAACAACAGCAGCAGCTATTACTGAGTACTTACTACCTGCCAGGCATTGCTCTAAGTGCTTTAGGTGAATGATCTCAGATAATGTCACAAGAACCCTAGGACTAGATACTATTATTGTCTCTATTTTACAAAGGAGGTACATTGAACAATGTACTCGAGGCCTACACAACCCATAAGTGGCAAAATAATTTGGCTCCAGAGCTTAAGAATTTAACTCCTATGCAATACAGACTCTCAAGAAGTTGTCTATGAAAACCGAGCTGAAAGCTAAGGCTGCTGCTGCTGCTAAGTCGCTTCAGTCGTGTCCGACTCTGTGCGACCCCATAGACGGTAGCTCACCAGGCTCCCCCGTCCCTGAGATTCTCCAGGCAAGAACACTGGAGTGGGTTGCCATTTCCTTCTCCAGTGCATGAAAGTGAGAAGTAAAAGTGAAGTCGCTCAGTCGTATCCGACTCTTAGCGACCCCATGGACTGCAGCCTAGCAGGCTCCTCTGCCCATGGGATTTTCCAGGCAAGAGTACTGGAGTGGGGTGGAAAGCTAAGGCAAGACTAGGTAAAGATGAGCAGGGAAAATGGCAACCCACTCCAGTACTCTTGCCTGGAAAATTCCACGGACTGAGGAGCCTGGTAGGCTACAGTCCATGGGGTCACAAAGAGTCGGACACAACTGAGTGACTTCACTTTCACTTTCAAACAAGCAAGCATGGCTATGTTCCAATAAAACTTTATTACAGAAACAAGCAGCAGGCCAGGACGAGATTTTGCCCTTACACTGTAGTTTGCAGATCCTGAGACTCACATTCTAAGAAAGAAAAGACTTCTGTTAAAAAAATGGCAACAAGATCTTTATGTTTTAAGTTAAAATACAAGGTCTACAGGTAACTAATATCTGTATCATTCCCTGCTTTAATTTACTTTTTTTTCAGCTAGCCAATTACTAGCCCTAATTGCATCAGTTAAGAGTGGTCATGTATGGATGTGAGAGTTGGACTGTGAAGAAGGCTGAGCACCGAAGAATTGATGCTTTTGAACTGTGGTGTTGGAGAAGACTCTTGAGAGTCCCTGGACTGCAAGGAGATCCAACCAGTCCATTCTGAAGGAAATCAGTCCTGAATATTCATTGGAAGGACTGATGCTGAAGCTGAAACTCCAGTACTTTGGCAACCTCATGGAAGAGTTGACTCATTGGAAAAGACTCTGATGCTGGGAGGGATTGGGGGCAGGAGGAGAAGGGGACGACCGAGGATGAGATGGCTGGATGGTATCACCGACTCGATGGACATGAGTTTGGATGAACTCCAGGAGTTGGTGATGGACAGGGAGGCCTGGCGTGCTGCGATTCATGAGGTCGCAAAGAATCGGACACGACTGAGCGACTGAACTGAACTGAACTGAAGAGTGCAACTCGTCTTAAACTAGGAAAGCCTTGCCTCCTCACTTCCACTTGGAATTCCAATCCCAAACCTACATTCAATTCATAATCCTAACACCACACTTAAGATCTAACTTGCTTATAATTTTAAACTATTAGTTTTAAAATCATTCATCAGAACAGATTAATATACTATATAGAATTATATAGTACCTGTATATAAACACTGTCATCTCTGTAGCAAAATTGTTGATAATTCTAAAGGAACTGTTAAAATTCATGCTTTCTGATTAATCTTCGGGGGAGTCAATACATTTCACAAATACGTCTAAAAGCTATATACTTAAGCAAAACAAACAAAAATGCTTTATTCAAACTTGAGACAAGGTAGTGCCTATTTACCTTCGTATCCCCAGCAGTACTATTTAATAGATGTCGGTAGATTTTAGGGAGCCTGGCCCAAGCTCAGAGAGAGTTAGGAGGGCCGGGACGGGAATTCAAGTTTCCTGATTCCTAGTCCACTTTTCTACTTCAGGAAGACAGTGGCTTTTTTAGGTGCACTCAATCCTGCAATCCAAAGCCTGAAGACTGGGCTTCCCCGGTAGTCTAGTGGTTAAGGATCTGCCTGCCAATGCAGCGGACATGGGTTCGATCCCTGGTCTGGGAGGATCCCACATGCCATGGAGCAACTAAGCCCATGTGCCTACTGAGCCTGAGCTACTGAAGCCCACACACCTAGAGCCCATGCTTCGAAACAAGAGAAGCCCCTGCTCTCCACAACTAGAGAAAGCCTGTGTGCAGCAATGAAGACACAGGACAACCAAAATTTTAAAAAAAGTAAATAAATCTTAAAAAAAAAAAAAAAGACTGAGGAAGGCTCACCACTGTCTTCTCCTTTCTCCCAGTGCCAATCTGAACCAGCAGCTGTGCCCTACAAGGGAAAACTGGGCATGCATATTTGTGGTGTCTCCCTCACTAAAAAGGCTAGTCCATGATGCAGATTTTAGGATTCCTGCCTATCTAGAAAGGCAACTTAAACACCCTGGATGTTCGATGTTCACCTAAAACTATCACAACATTGTTAATCAGCTATATCCCAATACAAAATTAAAAGGTTTAAACAAAAAAATGCTTTGCTGAAAAAACACTCCCAACTCAAGAACACAAGATAAGTGCTCACTGGTCCCCTTTAGCATTTGTAAAAATCACTATTCAGTTGCTGCAGCGATGGAATGACAATAACCAGTCCTAGGGAGAGGGGGTGGAAAGAGCTGTTACTTATGTAGATTATTCTTCCCCTGCACCCAGAGTAGCCAAGCTCACATTCAAAAGACAGCTACCACAAAGGATTCCAGCTCCAGTGCTTAGACTCCAGTTGCATCATTGCTTTAACACTGTCAGCCTTCACGGCTTTAACCATCTTAATCTGTAAAATAAACACAGGAAGCAGACAACAGTCTATCCCTCCATTTAACAGAGGAATACTTTATGAACAAAAACTAGACCTACATATAATATTTCTTGCTATCCCATTCCTCCTTTTCCCCCTCCCCTAGAGCTTTAAACAACATTAAAGTCATCTTCAACTGACAAAAGAGACTAAGCTACCCAGACAGTTCACAGTTAGTATAGCACTTTTATCTTTCTGGAAGCTACTTAGACAAGGCAAGAGCCATTGCTGGGCTCTCTGGGTCACATGGGGGAAAATATGCTAAGAGAGTAAATTAAGGAATAAGGAAACAAGGGTGAATTACACTACTCAGTCTAACAAAAGAGTAAAGGAGAACCCACTATAGGCAAGAGGGCACAGTGCTCCGTGACACAGGAGACACCAAGAGGAATCAAACTGTCACTGTCCTTGAGGAGTTTACCATTTAATAGAGGCACACAAACTATAATAAAAAGCAGAACAAGCTAAGTGCTAAGGGGCATTAAAACTATGGGAAAGTGAAAGTGAAGTCGCTCAGTCGTGTGCGACTCTTGGTGACCCCATGGACTGTAGCCTACCAGGCTCCTCTGTCCATGGGATTTTCCAGGCAATAGTACTGGAGTGGATTGCCATTTCCTTCTCCAAGGGATCTTCCCAACCCAGGGATCAAACCCAGGTCTCCCGCATTGTAGACAGACGCTTTACCATCTGAGCCAACTCTGGGAAGGAGTTACCAACCACATCACTCCGTATTCATGTTAACAGATTAAAACTTTCAGGTAAGGGACACGTGTTGTCCTAATACGATTGAGATCTATGTAAAGAAGCTAAGGTGGGACATATTCTGCTTATCCACACCTCCTTCGGCTAAGTTAGGCCTACCCAGAAATTGTTCCAAAAAAGACACCAGGTTAACCAAAGAAATGCTTGTATCAGATAGAGAGGGTGCAAACTGGAGAGAAGTCGACAACAAATGATGTTGACTTAGATTTGTGGCAAGATTAAGCAAAACCCAGGCCAAGGTTGGGGCCAGGGATCTTCAGTTTCTGGTTCCTCCTCTCCATCACCCGCCCCCAGAATATCCCAGCTCTCCTGCTCCTCACCTGAGTAGGTGGACACTAGGGAAGGAATTTCTCTCCAGAGGTATGCCCACTCTGTGAGAGTACACAGTACTGAAGGGTTGATAACATTCTTGTTGACCAAGCAGCTCGCTAAGTCCCTAATCAAGAAACCAGGGATCCAGCCTCAGTCAGCCCTTTACTCTGTGTGACCTCGGACTAGTCAACCAAGTGCTGAGTTCCTGTCTTTCCATATTTGTGAAGCCTGGGATTACGAGGAGACTGGGATTGAACTGGATGACCTCTGAGGTCTTAAAGCTTCTTGACCAGCCAGCACACTGAAGCGCTGGACAAACAGCTCGTTGAACAAACAGCGAGGGCGGCCACAGGGACCAGGCGGCAGGGGGATCAGACTCGTTTTACAGACAGGGAAACGGAGGCACGCAACACCCTGACCCAAGGTCACTCCAGTTATGTCCCAATGGGGGCTGGGCCGAAAGCTCAGGTCTCCAGACCTCCGGTCCCGGGCCCTTTCTCCTTTCGCGGAGCAGAGTGGCGTGGAGGTCCCTGTCCCGGAGAAGAAAGGACTGTGTTCGTGCCCGGGTTGCGAGAGGGGCAGAAGAGGCCCTACCTTTCCAGATCGAGTCCCGCCACCGGTGCCTCTCTCCCAGATCCTTAGTCCGTCAGACCTCCAGGACTCTTCAGAAGCCCCTCCACTTCTGACCCTCACGACGTGTCCGAGACCGCCACCGAAGCGTCGATTCCCGCCCCTATCCCGCCCCCTGACTCGCTGGCCAATCGCCGGCCAGTCTCGGAGCGCCTGCGGTTCTCACCGCCTCTGAGGGCTGGAGAAGCTTACGTCACTCATCAGGCCTCGCCCGCCAGGTCCTCTCATTTGCCTTTGCTCCACCTTCTCCAGAGCCTAGTCTCCTCCCGGCCCAATAACCATGCGAGAGTTCGTCTTGCCGGAAAGCAACACGCCGCAGCGGCATTTTACGACGTCGGCGTTGAGAGTCCTGGAAACGCTCCGACTTCCTCCCCGAAGCGGGGCGAAAGGCGGCGCGATGTTCGGTGCCAGCGACGAAGACGATACCGACTTCCTCTCGCCTAGCGGCGGGTGAGTGCAGAAGCGTAGGGCAAGAGGCCGTGGCTGAGAGCCTGGCCGATCGGTCGGAGGGGGTCGCTCTCTTTTCAGACCTCTTCCCAACTTCCGGGTCCCGAGACCCTTGCCACATTCCCGTGCTGTACAGGTCCCAGGATCTGGGCAGAGCTGAAACTGTGCTGAGTCTGTCCCCCCGGATTCCGGACCTGACATCTCCCCTGAAGCGCAGTACGACCATAGGGTTGGAACGTTTGCTTTCTGGGTCACAGTTTCTCCTTCTGTGAAATGGGTATGATTGTTGATAAAAATACCTAAGAATTTTTATGAGTCCACCGGTGCCGATATGAGGCTTTCTCTGCTCCGTGGACAAGACGTTGACCCATCAGAATTGGCCCTGGTGGGTCAGCTTCAGCATCCTTCAAGGCCTAGCTCGGATGTCACCCTTTCGGTGCTTTCCCTTCTCCCACGGCTCCAGGCAGAATAAATTGCTTTCTCTTTCTATCCCCACAACTAGATGTGTTTACCTTTATCTTTGCACACCGAACCTACTAGATTATAAGCCCTAATAGGACACGGACTGTTCAGTCTGTTCCTGCTGAGCGCTGGATAGCAGGAACAGACACACACACACACACACACAGGAACAGACACACACACACACACACACACACACACACACACACACCCCAGCAGTCCGGGGTACAGGTCTTAAAGAGGCAGGGCCTTGTCTATTCCAGTAATCATTTTAACCTTTTTTTTCTTGTAATGTGTCGGTAGACAGCTTGACTGCCTTCAGACTTGTGAACTGCCAAATTCTGATGTTTGCAGAGCCTTTCTTTCAACCTCTGTCTGGCCTGGAGAATTCCATGGACTGTACAGAAAGAAAGTGAAGTCGCTCAGTCGTGCCTGACTCTTTGCGACCCCATGGATAGTAGCTGCACCAAGCTCTTCCGTCCATGGGATTTTCAAGGCAAGAGTACTGAAATGGGTTGCCATTTCCTTCTCCAGGGAATCTTCCCAACCCAGGGATCGAACCCAGGTCTCTCACATTGTAGAGAGACGCTTTACCTTTACCGTCAGCCAGTGGACTGTATAGAGGCAGCAGCAGAGTCCCTGGGGACTGAGAGACTTTCACTTTCTTTGAACATCTGTTTAACCATTTAAGAAGGTACCCAAGAATGAGGAAAACACCAGTATACAATTCTACAATCCTTATTCTACTAAATGCTTAGAGGTTACAGAGATGATTAAGCTTCTCTGTGTGCTCTCATATTGCTTCTAGTCCTGGTGGAGAGTTCAGGTGACTTAAAATGGCACTGGCTCTGTTTTGCTCTTAAATAGGATCTTTTGACTTAACACAGTGACTAGTTCTGTTAGCCATCCTAAGTTATCTTTTCATCCTCACTGCCCTGTTCCACCCCTGCCCTCACTTTGGATGGCCTGCATCCACTTAGTTTCATCTTGAGTTCTTTCAGTTGCTCAGTTATTTTAGAGTTAAGCAATCTTTGGTTCCTTTTTTTCCTACTCCACCCAAAGCATTCACTAATATTTCCACACATCCAGCCTGTTGCTGTTGACGGTGTAGTCAGCCATTTGGATGAATGTTTTTTTCTTAACCTGTTTTTCAAATTGCTGTACCTTTTGAAAATTTATGAAGTGTGCTTTAGATTCACATTCTTCACTAGGTGAAAGTGTTGGAAGGAAGTTTAATTTTTATTTTATATTGGAATATATTGATTGGCAGTGTTGTTCAGATTCTTTTCCCATATAGGTTATTAAATTAGAATATTAAGTAGAGTTTTGGGCTTCCAACTTTGGTGCAACAAACACTGCTGACTGAAAATTCCAGGATAGATAACAACAGTCATGTGCTCTTCCTGGTCTGAGATAAGTTCTTGGTGGCTCAGCTATGCTGCTTTCTTGTGCAGGCTTTTCAAGGACTTGAGAAGCTAGTTGTAGCATGAGACTCCGCTCCTAAACACAGACAACAGCTAATTGAATGAAAAAAGGCTTAGTAAACAAAGATATACAGAGAAGTTTTGAGTTTAAGGTTGAGAATACAGAAAGTTTCACCAGCATTTCCTGATTCAGCTATTCCTATTCTGATTCCCTGTCAGGAAGTAGAACATATGACAGTGAGCACTGCGGCTGCTTTTCAGTTCCTCTTGTATATTACTTATCATTTGTAAGTATTCTCCACTGAAAAAGATGCAGAACGTGAGAGTTGCGAGTTAAGTTTTATTTGGGGCGAAATGAGGACTGCAGTCTGAGAGGCAGCACCTCAGATAGCCCTGAGAGACTGCTCAAAAGAGGCACTCAGGGAAGGTCAACATATAAGATTTTGGTGAAGAGGGTGTTCAATGCCATCAAGCTTACTTTACAAGAGGTTTTCTGATAGTTGAAAGGATCTGGTGTCATCATGAAGGGATTTAGTGCTTTTCTAGATATGAAGAGATGATAAGATTGGGATCATGAAATCAGTTCAGTTCAGTCACTCAGTCATGTCTGACTCTTTGTGACCCCATGAATCGCAGCACGCCAGGCCTCCCTGTCCATCACCAACTCCCAGAGTTCACTCAGTCTCTCGTCCATCGAGTCAGTGATGCCATCCAGCCATCTCATCCTCTGTCGTCCCCTTCTCCTGCCCCCAATCCCTCCCAGCATCAGAGTCTTTTCCAATGAGTCAACTCTTCGCATGAGGTGGCCAAAGTACTGGAGTTTCAGCTTTAGCATCATTCCCTCCAAAGAAATCCCAGGGCTGATCTCCTTCAGAATGGACTGGTTGTACCTCTTTGCAGTCCAAGGGACTCTCAAGAGTCTTCTCCAACACCACAGTTCAAAAGCATCAATTCTTCTGGGCTCAGCTTTCTTCACAGTCCAACTCTCACATCCATACATGACCACTAGGAAAACCATAGCCTTGACTAGACGGACCTTAGTTGGCAAAGTAATGTCTCTGCTTTTCAATTTGCTATCTAGGTGGTCATAACTTTTCTTCCAAGGAGTAAGCGTCTTTTAATTTCATGGCTGCAGTCACCATCTGCAGTGATTTTGGAGCCCCCCAAAATAAACTCTGACACTGTTTCTACTGCTTCCTCATCTATTTCCCATGAAGTGATGAGACCGGATGCCATGATCTTAGTTTTCTGAATGTTGAGCTTTAAGCCAGTTTTTTCACTCTCCTCTTTTACTGTAATAAAGAGGCTTTTTAGCTCCTCTTCACTTTGTGCCATAAGGGTGGTGTCATCTGCATATCTGAGGTTATTGATATTTCTCCCAGCAATCTTGATTCCAGCTTGTGCTTCTTCCAGCCCAGTGTTCCTCACGATGTACTCTGCATAGAAGTTAAATAAGCAGGGTGACAATATACAGCCTTGACGGACTCCTTTTCCTATTTGGAACCAGTCTGTTGTTCCATGTCCAGTTCTAACTGTTGCTTCCTGACCTGCATACAGATTTCTCAAGAGGCAGGTCAGGTGGTCTGGTATTCCCATCTCTTTCAGAATTTTCCACAGTTCATTGTGATCCACACAATCCCATTTCATGGGATCATGAAATCATTTCCTGAAAATACCCAACTATCTAAAGACCTGTCCCACCAGATACCCTGGAGCACAGAGTGCCTCACTCCACCCTGAACTCCCTCAGGAGCTGTTGAAGGTCAACAACTGCAGCAGCACAGGGTTCAGTCTCCGCAGGGGCAGCGGCAAATGCTCTTGTTGTTGTCTCTGGCATTACTCTTGGCAAGAGCCAGTTTGTAGTTGACAGTATCTTGACCTTCCTGTATCTCAAACGGTAAAGAATCTACCTGCAGTGAAGGAGATCAGGGTTTGGTCCCTGGGTCGGGAAGACCCTCTGGAGAAGGGAATGGCAGTCCACTCCAGTATTCCTGCTTGGAGAATCCTGTGGGCAGAGAAGCCTGGTGGGCTGCAGTCCATGAGGTTGCAAAGAGTCGGACATGACTGAGCAACTAACGCATGCATGCATGACTTAAATGTGTGATTCTTTGATTCTATTTAAGATAGTCAAGCCTAAAAGAAGTGGGAGTATTGGTGCCTAGGATGGCTGTCTAGATGATTAATAATTTGTGTTCCAATTTTTCAGTCCTCTTGGTCCATGGTTAACCTAGAAGTAGTAAAGTAATAATCAGGGTGCTTTTTTTTTTTGGTCTTGGCCCTTTCTCCATTTTGAGACTGAAATGAAGAAATATGTGAATGTCTACCAGGTGTATGGTACTTTGCTTCAGCTGACAAAGATAGGAATAAGACACAGTTCTTGCCACTAGAAAACTTCCAGTTTAGTAATGGAATGCCACAGTCCAGTAATAATAATTGAAAGGCATTTTTAGGGGGCCAGTAATATATACTTGTGTTTTAGATTATGTAAAAGTTATATGTATACAAATCTGATTAGCATAGTAATGATAAATCCCCATTGTAGAGGTAGAAAAAGGAAATTTAGAACTGATCATCAGAAAGCATTTTTAAGTTCTATAAAAGATACGGAAAAGCCTCGATTCTGAAGTTGATTCTACCCCCAGTTAGGAATGTGACTTTGAAATCACTCACTTCCCATCCTTGGCTCTCCACACTCCAGTCTATTAAATAATGGGGTTGTTCTCGGTGATCTTTGAGACTTCTCCCAGTCTTGTAGCTTTGTATTTATGCTGATATCAGTTCATAGTTCCAGGTCAGCTTGTTCATCGATCAAGCCTCCTTTCTTCCTTCTAGGGGTATCTGAGTTGAACTGACATTTTTAAGGTAATAGGATGTGTATACCTCTGTATAAAACATATTGTGTACTTACTCTGTGCCAGGTACTATACTAAGTATGACATATGCAATATCGTATTAATTTCTGTCTACTACTCTCTGAGGCAGTTTTTACTATTATTCTCATTTTGCAAATAAGGCTCAGAGAGGTAGGTTGTTCATGGTCAAATAGCTAAAAAGTAGAAGAACCTGGATTTGAAATCAGGCAAGCAGATTTTGTATGCCTGCCTGCTCATATGCCTTCTTATTATATAGAAGTAAATGTTTGATACAACAGTTTGGAAAAGAAGTACTTTAACAACAACAAGAATCCTCATTTGTTAAAATATATTGATATATATCCTAAATGTGTATATTTCTGTTTTGAATGAGAAAAGAAAAGGAATATAAAACTAAGGTTAGATAAGGACTTTGATACTTAAATGCATTGGTTAGCATTTACTTTTTAAATGTGATTAATGCTGTAATGACTTTTCCTATGAATTATAAACTTCGAGACTACAGTCCAGAGTTAGCAAACTCATTCTTGCTAAAGTAATTAGGGAGATGTGTACATTTGGGACTTCCCTGGTGGCTCAGATGGTAAAGTGCCTGCCTACAATGCGGGAGACCCGGGTTCAATCCCTGGGTTGGGAAGATCTCCTGGAGAAGGAAATGGCAACCCACTCCAGTACTCTTGCCTGGAAAATTCCATGGACGGAGGAGCCTGGGCTACAGTCCATGGGGTAGCAAAGAGTTGGATACGACTGAGCGACTTCAATGTCGATATCAATGTACATTTGAGAACACTTTAGAAGTAGAAAATGTAATAATTTAGAAAAAATCCTGTTCCCCTGGTCTGTGTAGAGTTCATTTTAAAAATTAATAGAAAATAGCTTTAATCTGAAGGATTATTGGATTGACCTGACTTTTGGATTGACTTGCAGTCATCAGTTGGCTGGCCTTCAGGGCATCTATGGAGCATAGTTTACCTATAATACTGTTGTCTTTCTGTTGAAATAAAAATCTGCAAAATTAAAACAGTAAATTCAGTACTCATAGTTTACTGAAGCTAACAAGGACATTCGTGATTTGTGCATAATCTGTTAATCTTAACAAGGTTTTAAGCTTTGCAAATTTTTCACAAAGTTAAAGGCATTGCTCAACTCTCCTAGGATCTTAAAATTCTTTTAGGGAACCTGCTCTGATTGCCCTAGGTAAAAGGAGATCTTTTGGTCTTCTTGAAATTTCATTAGCATTTGTTGATATCTTAATGTGGAGTAGGCCAGCACTGCGTCTATGTTTGTAATCTCATTCAAACCTCTTAAGTCCATTAAAGTAGGCATTGCTGGCCCTATTTACAGGAAACTCACAGTATACTCACTATCTTGAGAAAACAAGGTATTAAAATCATATTAAATTTATTTTGTAAAATCTAGTATGTATGATACACTAAAATTATCTATGGGAAATAGCCAAAAAAAGTTGTTGGGACGCGTCAATATTTACTTTACCTAAACTAAAGATGGCTTTGGAGAAGTGGAGCTCAGAGCTAAATAAGACTTTGAGTCACTTATTGAGCCTGTTACATACCAGACCATAGGGAAAATATAGTTTAGTCACTAAGTTATGTTGGACTGTTTTGCACCCCAAGGACTATAGCCCACCAGGATTCTCTGTCCCTGGGATTTCCCAGGCAAGAATACTGGAGTGGGTAGCCATTTCCTTCTCCTGCAATGCAGGAGGATTCTTTACCATTGAGCCACCTAGGAAACCCATACAGTCAAGTAGTGATCATAATAAATAATCGATTACCATGTTAGATGATAAACGGCTGAATAACTTTTATTAATCTCTATGTTATACTCCATAGTGTGTTAACATGATCTATATGTTATAGTCCATGTAACAGCCACTTGCTATATATCTCATGTTATAAGTTACAGTTATATAGTGTGTATCTAATTCCCTTGTTACAGTATATAAGCTGCTTGAAAACAGAACCCAGTTTTGCTCACTGGTAGCACTTAACATAGGGTATGGTGCATATTTCTTGAATGAATGAAGTACAGAGTTCTCTGGGAGCCTGTAGGAAGATCAGCTAACCTAGTCTTTGAGATTAAGGAGCAGCTTCCAGGGGAAGAATATTTCAGGCAGAGAGAATAGCATATCCAAAGACTGGAGATTAGAAAGATTGTGCCTTGTATGAGAAATTAAAAATTCCACTGTGTAACAGTAGCCTGCATTTGAACCTGAGACTATTATCCTTAGAAAGTCTTGCTTACAAGGTTGACCCTTTGCTGGCAGCTGGGAACTTATTGACAGCCACAGTTGGCCACAGTGATAGAAAGCTCTCCACAAATGATAAGGGCAGCTCACTGTACCTCAACTGTTCGTGCAAATGATATAGTTTATACTGAACCTTGTCGCAAAGAGTCGGACATGACTGAGCGACTGAACTGAACTGAACTGAGCTGAACCTTGTCTTTCTTCTTGAGAGTTTTTTGGACTGCAAGAAGATCCAACCAGTCCATCCTAAAGGCGATTAGTCCTGGGTGCTCATTGGAAGGACTGATGTTGAAGCTGAAACTCCAATACTTTGGCCACCTCATGCGAAGAGTTGACTCATTGGAAAAGACCCTAATGCTGGGAAGGATTGGGGGCGGGAGAAGGGGACGAAAGAGGATGAGATGGCTGGATGGCATCACCGACTTGATGGACATGGGTTTGGGTAGACTCTGGGAGTTGGTGATGGACGGGGAGGCCTGATGTGCTGTGATTCGTGGGGTCGCAAAGACTCAGACACGACTGAGTGACTGAACTGAAGTGTCTTCTGGGAGTCTAGATTTTTTTTTTTTTTAATGTTTCTAGCAGCTTTATTCATAATTGCCAACACTGAGAGTCAAGAATTTTGGTACATGTTAAAAGGTTTCTATGTGACTCTTGCTCTCTAGTCGCTAAGTTGTGTCCAGCCTTTACAACCCCATGGACTGTAGCCCACCAGGTTCCTCTGGCCTTGGAATTTCCCAGACAAGCATACTGGAATGGGTTGCCATTTCCTTTTCCAGGACATCTTCCCAATCTAGGGATCAAACCTCTGTCTCTTGTGTTAGCAGGCAGATTCTTTATTGCTGAGCCACGGGGAAGCACCTTCTGTGTGACTAGCCCACAATAAAAAACTTTTCGCACTGAATGTCTAGTGAGCTTTCCTGACAGACCACACTCAGACGTTATTACAACTTATTGGTGGAGGAATTTAACATGTTCTGTATCACTCCATTGGGCGAGGCCTCTTGGAAGTTTGTTCCTGGTTTCCTCTGGACTTTGCTCCAGTGCACCTTTCCCTTTGCTGATTTTGCTGTGTATCCTTTTGTTTTAATAGACCTTAGCCCTGAGTATAATATTATATATATTATTGCTATAACTATGTGTTAAGCCCAGCGAGTCCTTCTAGCAAACCACTGAGCCTGAAGGTGGTCTTGAGGACCCTGACACAAAATGTCATTCAGGGAGAAGAAGCACAAGAGTAAATACAGGTTTTATGGGGCAGTGGACATTGGAAAATACAAGCTTTGGTTTGGACATGTTGCATTTGTCTTCCCTGTGGAATATCTGTGTTGTCTGGCATTCAGAAGAAATTTTGTGCTAGAAATACTGATTTGAGCATCATCAGCATTTGGATAGAACTGATATCAAGGTAAATAAATTAGATTGCCAAAGGAGAGAATGAATCTTGGAGCATGAATGCTTAAAGGTTGGACAGTGGTAGAAGAGACCAGGGAGTTAAATGAGCCAGAGAGATGGAAAGACAATAAGGGAGGGATCCCATTAACATTTATTGACCTCTTATTTGGGCCAGCCCCTCTTCCCACCCTTGCAGATATCCCCACAAAAGTCAAAAGAAGAGTTTGTTTAAAGAAGAACAAATTAGTTGACAGTGTAAAAAGGCAGGATGAAAGCCAAATAAGATAAAGACAAACAAGCTGTTTATTAATAAAGAGATTGCTGGTGACTTTAGTAAGAGCAGTTTCAGTGGAATAGCTGGGGCATAAGATTTATCATAAGGGATGGTAAAAGAATCATTCTGCCACGAAGGATGGAATCATAGATGGGATTATGTTTGGAGTAAGCTTATAATACGTTTTTTTTTTTTAAGGTGACAATATTCTTTTTCTTTCTTTCTTCTTTTTTTTTGAAAGCTCAGAGCCCTAACCACTGTACCAGCAGGAATTCCCTGTAATATAATTTTACTTCAGTGTAATAAACTAGTAAAAATAGGAAACTATGACTTGCTAAAGGTAAGAATGTACAGTTTGAAGAGGACACCTGGGCTAATCCCCTTAATTTACAGATGAAGAAACGAGGCCCAGAAAAAAGAGACGCCTTGACCAGAGTCCTATGGAGGGGCAAGGCCATTTGGTGCTGCCCAGATCAGAAATACAGTCTTGATTTCAAAGATACTTAGCTGCTGCTTCTGATATCGAGTGGTGGGATACATAGTCGAGGAGGGATTTGTTCAAGGGTGGAGCATGAGCAGCATTTGTAATAATCCCAGGTTTGAAATATGTCAAATGAAACGTCATTTTCATTTTCTGCAACAGTACCAGATTGGCCTCTCTTTTTGGACTGGATCAGGCAGCTGCTGGCCATGGAAATGAGTTCTTCCAGTACACAGCTCCAAAGCAACCCAAGAAAGGCCAGGGAACAGCACCAACTGGTAAGTTAAGAGGTTAGGATTGACCTCTGACAGCTAGTTGGAACAATAAACAGCCTTCCAAAGGTGGCATGCCAGGTCACCCATCCTTGATCAGCTTGGCCAGGCTTACCACCAGTGAGGCACATACTGCTCTCAGCTCTCAGATTCTGAATTCTGGCAGCTAGGTTCAGTTCAGTTCAGTTCAGTCACTCAGTCATGTCCGACTCTTTGCGACCCCATGAATCGCAGCACGCCAGGCCTCCCTGTCCATCACCAACTCCCGGAGTTCACTCAGACTCATGTTCATTGAGTCCGTGATGCCATCCAGCCATCTCATCCTCTGTCGTCCCCTTCTTCTCCTGCCCCCAGTCCTTCCCAGCATCAGAGTCTTTTCCAATGAGCCAACTCTTCGCATGAGGTGGCCAAAGTACTGGAGTTTCAGTTTTAGCATCATTCCTTCCAAAGAAATCCCAGGCAGCTAGATAATATGCTCATTTTTGGAATCTGATGGAGGAAGGTCACAGGCAAGCCCTTCTGCTCCATGTGGAAACCACTCTCCAAAACTCTGCCCAAGGTGCTCTAAGTAGACACTGTCCAATGTTTTGGCAAGAAGGAAGAGCTAGCTGCCTTTCACATCCTTCACCTGGATGGGTTAGATATATGCTGACAGTGAATTTTTCCCAACTAACAATGATGCTCAATGCTTTATCACCTGTACCTTTCATCATGATGAACACAAGAAATAATGAGTGAACATTTGTTGACTAAAAAGAGAAAAGAAGAGTCTAATATTTTTTAAATGCCTGCCACATGTCTGGTCTCAGGTGCTTTACCTGGATTGTCTGATTTAACAATTCTATGAAATAGGTGAGACTGCCACCATTTTAGAGGCTCAGAGAGGTTTAGGGGCATAGTTAAGGTCACAACCAGTAAGTGACAGAATTGAAATTTGACCCCTGATCTGACTTACTCCAAAACTTTTCTGCCCTCCTCTGCACTTTGCTGTATTTGTGTAAGCGTCTGAAGAGGAGTGAGGGACTGATAGACATAGCCCAGGAATGTCCCTGGTGGTCCAATGATGAATAAGAATCCGCTTGCCAATGTGAGGGACACGGGTTCGATCCCAGTCTGAGAAGATCCCACATGTGGCAGAGCAACTAAGCCCCTGCACCACAGCTGCTGAGCCTGTGTGCTGCAGCCGATGAAGCCTGCGTGCCTAGAGCCCATGCTCCGCAGCACGAGAAGCCACCGCAAGGTGCCTGTGAGGAGCCCGCACGCCTCAACTAGAGAGCAGTCCCCGCTCACTGCAACTAGAAAAAGCCCACGTATAGCAATGATGGCCCATTGTGGCCAAAAACAAACAAGTGAATAAGTAAATTAGCAAACAAAAGTTGATGTTAAAATATTTTTTAAGAAAGAAAGAAATAGCCCAGAGCAGAGCAAGCGGTAAGAGACATTATATTAAATTTTTGTTGGATGAAAGAGGGAAGTATTGAGTGTCTTTTATGTGCTAGGCACAGTGCTGACACTGAGGGTGCTATTAGGATATTTAGACTTGAATCCTTGCAGCAAATACTGTATGGCCTATAGTCCAAAATAGTCACTGGCCCTTTACATACAGTGTTTGCAGACCCCTGCTCCAAGTCTTACCTGTCACTTTGACAGCTTTGTCGTGGATGTAGGTCCTATTCTCCAAGCCATAATCTGGCAGATTTCTAGTAGGCTGTGCTTTTTACATTTCCTCTGGCACATCTTTTCATTAGCAGTGTACTTGTGACTCAGTTTATGGTGATTGAGTTAATGGATGTGGATAAAAACAAATACCCTCAGTCCCTACCCAGTGAAGTAACTTGGTTTTTTAAAATTAGAAAACAACAACTGTAAATTCATTCTGCTTTTAAAGGGGGAATTATAGAGGTATTTAAAATGAAAAATTAACTATATTGTCTTATATAGGCATTCACAAATAAAATAAAAACTAGTAATACAGGAGATGCTCTCTGTTCAAGGAGTATTTATGTCGCAAGTTATTGTAGAGAAGGAGGTGGCTGCAGCATAGCTCTTGAATCTCTTCAGAGATCTATAAAAACAGAGAAACTAGATAAAATAGACAAACTTATAGATAGTATTTACAATAAAACCAATTGAAAAAGGATCTTCATGAACCTCCCAAGTATAAATAGGTGTGAACACAACTTGCATGGTATCAACATTTGCATGGGAGAAAACCAGGAAGCAATGGAATAATACCTGCCTCTGAGAGTGGGAGAACCCCAAAGTAGCCAACACGTATTTGTGAGAAATTCAGCAGGTCAAGCTGGAACTGCAAAGCATTTTGCCTGTTTTAATCGGCTGAGTACAAGGCGATGATGATGGAGACTAGAAGAACTGGAGCATTCTTGCTTCTATGAACTTTTGAGACTCACCCTCTATGATGACCTTCTCAGAGAGGTCCCCACCCCAAGAGGAACCTGCTGGGAGTGGAATTAAAATTGAGGAGGTTAAGGGTATTAGAAGTGAAGGTTAGGGACTTCCCTGGTGGCCAGTGGCTAAGACCTGGTGCTCTCATGCCGAGGGCCCGGGTTAGATCCCTGGTCAGGGAACTAGATCCCACAGGCCGCAACTAAAGATTCCGAGTGCAGCAGCTAGGACCCAGTACAGCCAAATAAATGCATTAAAAAAAAAGAAGAGAGAAGATTCAGATAAAAGTAGGGCTAGAACAGAATCAGGAGCAGGCAGAAGCCCCCCTGCTTTTTTGAATCCTCACAGCAGAGGAGTGAATTCCATGACGTTAGGAAAGCCACCCTGAACCACTCCTTTGTCTAAAAGTTCGGAAAAGCAAATTTCACATAAACAATAGAAAAGTATCAAGCTCTATGCAGAGTTATTACATGAGCAAGGAGCAGAATAATATCCCTACAACATGAGCTCAATTCTGTGAGAATGTTTCTTAACATTCTCACAGATCAAAACTGCAGCCACCTATTACCATTAAGAAAATAACATAAAGACATGAAATGGGAACATAAATGAGAATTTTAAAATCCCAGAAGTAGGTGACAGGACTCAAGCAAGAATTAGATATATCAGAAAAATTATTTCAGAAATGAAGGCTAAACTAGAAGGAACACAGTTTGAATACACACAGCAGGTTACGCCTTAAGGGAAATAGGAGGCTGGTAAGAGGACGTTTTTAAACTAAAAAATTTAAGAGATGAAATATTTTCAAAGGAAAGTGAAAAACTTTGCTGGAGAAAAAGATTTCAAATCACATATTAAAAGCAGTCCTTATGAGCAGGGAATTAAAGAATCTTTACAATCCTGATTTCAGAGAGGAAGAATTGCTTAGCCAATGAGAAGATCCCATGATTGTGACATCTGACTCACTTATCCCTCTAGCAGATCCATGAACAGCCATTTTCAGGATGATAGGTAGGGAGATGAGAACCTTGAGGAAACAGTAATTTTTTTTCTCATTGTTAACTGCGGCCTGAGTTTCTCTTTTTCTTGGTCGTTTACTACTTCTCTGGAGAGAAGTATTATATTCTGTAGCATCACATACATACAACTGGAAAGTACTGTTGTTGGTTTTTACAAAATAATAAGGAGAATAAGAACACCACAGACTAGGAAAATAAGCCAACAATCTAAAATAGGCAATTCATCAAAATCAAACAAAATAAATGGCCAATACAAATCTATAGAAGATGTTGAATTTCTGCTTCCCTGTAATCAATAAATGCTAATGAAAACACTGTGAGATGGCATTCCCCTTTTCCTAAATGCCGCCCATCCCATTGGTAAAAATTGAGAAAGCTCATCTCTTGTTGGCAAGGATGCAAAGCTGGCATATTCGTACTGCTAGTGGTATTTTATGTTTGTTTTGGAGATTCTTTTGAAGAGTATAAGGAAATGTGTATATTGAGTGAGGAAAGGAAATTGCCAAATCATATCCTTAATGTTTTTAAAAAAAGATGAAAAAGCTGACAAGTTTATGTATACAGAAACAGGGCTAGGAATAAATATGTCATACTATTGATGTTTATTTTTCGATGGTGAGATTATAGATTGTTTTTATTTTCTTTGTATGTTTCTGAATTTACCAAGTTTTCTACAGTGTACATGTACTGTATATAAACAGAAAAAAAAATGTCAATACTGTTAATAAAATTCAACTGACTAAATTTTAAAGATCTTACTGGCTATATTCAGCAGTTCATGAATTGAGTGGCATCAGATGGTAAAGTGTCTGCCTGCAATGTGGGAGACCCGGGTTCGATCCCTGGGTCAGGAAGATCCCCTGGAGAAGGCAGTGGCAACCCACTCCAGTATTCTTGCCTGGAAAATCCCATGGACAGAGGAGCCTGGTAGGCTACCATCCATGGGGTTGCAAAGAGTCGGACACGACTGAGCAACTTCACTTTCCTTTCCTTTGCTTTCTATAGTTAAGCAGCATCCAGTCTAGTAGATAGGAGCTATGAAGAGCTGTATGAAATGAAAGTCTGTTATAGGCAGAAAGGAGCAGAAACAAGGCAGAAGGGATTTTCCTGTCATGCTAGGCAAAACAGTGGGTTGCTTATTACAAGGTCACTTTCCTTTAGGAAATAGTAGAAATCTATCACACATTATCTATCTGGTACTGATCAGATCATTCCTGATTGGTTTAAGATTCCATTTCTTGAAGAGCCAAAACTGTGATTATATTGAATCTCTGTTTAGTGGATTGGAGCTTGGGCTCAGTGATTCCATTTGGGGCCTGTTGTCTTGTTTTTAAAAATAACAAAAAGAATCAAATGAGGATTGTTTTGAAAATAAGTTCTTAGCTGCCATGTCCACACCTGTGTTCTCACTGTTCCAACAGTGTGTTCCTGTGGTGGGTGTGAATATATGATTTACTCTAAATGTACTATTTTTAAATGTTAGTGTTGCTTTACTACTGCGAAAGTAAAGTTATGAATGTAATCTCAGTGTCAAAAATTTTCAACTCTGAAAGTAAAGGAAGGGGAAACAACTTCATTTTTACTAATTATCACTGTCAAAATATTGGAAGGAGAAGAGAAAGTAATGGAATGTGATCTTGCTTTCTAGACAGTGCTTCTTGTCCAGCCCAAAGGTTTGTTTGGAATGGAGCCAGAATCCTGAGTTCTAGTCCTAGGCTCGCTACTGTCATCATGTAAGGTTACTTGGGGCCTAGAGGCTCAGTTTCTTCATCCCCAGCCATAGGGGCCCTTTTGTGGATCAGATGAGGACAAAGGTTGTAAAAGCATTATAACATCAACTCTAAGGTTAAAGAAGAATTTTAAAGCTGCTTTAATGGTTAAAAATCAGTTTCAAGCAAGAAATGAATGACAGCTTTTGTTTTCTCCTTCATCTTTTCATCAGGGAATCAGGGGACACCAAAAACAGCGCCCACCACGACAGGCACTTCCGCAGTGCTGGCTGCCACAGCAGTCCATGCCTATCGTTAGTAAGTAGCCGAGAAGGACCGCTTTCTGAAGTTGCTTGGGGCTGCGGGATAAGCTCCTGTCTTTTCACAGTAGGCCTCTCTCTTCATTGCCAAATGGCTACTCAGTCCTGCCATAGACAGAGTATTAGTAATGCTTTTAATGTTTCAGGTGGGCAATTCTGTACACAAAATTTTGAAGAGCCATTACCTTGTGTACTCTCTCTAGGGAGTGCTTATACCCTCAGCCGCAGCCTTTTTAAAAGTTCAGATCATGAACAGTAGATGTTTAAAGAGTAAAGAAGTTGTGTCAGAGCTTTAAATTATAAACTGTTGTCTGCCCTTTCTAGAGGCGAATGACTAGATTCCCCACTTCTATAATTCTTTTTAACAGTTACTTTTAATCTAATAAAGTCCATGCATTATAGTTGGTTACTGTGTTTCTTAAATCTCTTTCATTTTCCCATTGGGAGATACATAATGTCTGAAAGCTGGTTCTGCTTATTTGAAGGAAGTGTTAATACCCGTTTTTCTTACTTCTGTAGCACAAATGGTCAATATGTAAAGCAGGGCAAATTTGGTGCTGCAGTCCTGGGAAATCACACAACCAGAGAGGTGAGAATGCCCCCTTGTCTCATGTATGTTCAGGTGTCCCAAATCATACCAGTGAACTGGTTTTTATGGGGACTTGTCTTATATATCAGAGGATTACAATGATTGTTCTTAATGTGAATTGTTAATGTTAGGTGTATAATGATATTTATAGTCACATTTTGCTTACTATTGTGCATTACATTCAACCACTCAAATTCCTTAAGTTTGACCTTTGTGATATGGATCTAGCTTAAGAATTTGTAGAATCTTAGAGTCATTCATTTACCAAGGACATTCTTTTGTTAGGTAATGAGCAACGCTTGGAGTATGACCACTGTTTACCTTTTTTGTGTGTGTGTATGTTTATCTTTTTTGAAAGTTTGGTGAGTTGGACAGTTTATCACACAGGAAAATACTGATTTGAGTCAAAAAGATGTGATTAGAAGCCCAGAGACTGATTTCCTTGTGTAGATTGTTCAATTCAGTTCAGTCGCTCAGTCCTCTCAGTTTGCGACCCCATGGACTGCAGCACGCCAGGCCTCCCTGTCTATCACCAACTCCCAGAGCTTACCCAAACTCACGTCCATTGAGTCGGTGACGCCATCCAACTATCTCATCCCCTGTCGTCCCCTTCTCCTCCCAACTTCAGTCTTTCCCAGCATCAGGGTCTGTTCAGAGGAATCAGTTCTTTGAATCAGGAGGCCAGTGTAGATTGTATCTAGCTTCAAATTCTTCTCCAGAAGGTTTTGAAGATTGTTAAAATACACATAGCAAACAGAAGATTTCAGAGGTCCAGACAACATGCAGTCCACATACCTCAGAAATTCTGAGACACTGAGAGAGAAGATTACCTGTTCAGGGTAGCTGAAGTAATAGACAACACTCATGTATATGAAAAACAAAAAGCTTAATTTTGGAAATTTACAAAACACATGTAAAAACAGTGGGACTAAAATAAGAAATACCCACATTTCCATTACTGAAGTCTAACAGTTATTAATCTTTTTCATCTCAACTCCAACCTATCTTCCTGTTCTCCTACTCAGATTATTTTGGATAAATCTCCAGCATACAATTTTAGCTGGAAATATTTTAGTACATATGTCTACAAGATAAAGATTTTAAAAAACATAACCATTATCGCTCCTAAACAAAGTCCACAATAATTCTTTGCTCATGCACACTACCAGTTAGTACTCAGATTTCCCTGATTATCTGTTTTTTTCTTTTTAACAGTTACTTTTAACCTAATAAGGTCCATGCATTGTAGTTTGTTACTGTGTTCCTTAAATCTCTCATTCTCCCATTGGGAGATATATAATGTCTGGTTGTGTCTCATTTTGTCCTGTTAGCAGCCATTGGTTTTTGTTTTTTGGACCCACTGGGAGGCATGTGGGATCTTAGCCCCCTGACCAGGGATCAAACCTGCACCGACTGGAGTGGGAGCGTACAGTCTTAACCACTGGACCACCAGAGAAGTCCCTGTTACCAGCCATTGTTGATTATTATCTAACTTTGTTCATTCATTAGAGATTGCCATTTGGATTTTAAAATCTGGTATTGGCACTGTGAGCTTCCCAGGTGACACTAGTGGTAGAGAACCTACCTGCTGACACGGGAGACTTAAAAGATGTGAGTCCCATCCCTGACTTGGGAGCCAAGATCCCCTGGAGGAGGGCATGGCAACCCACTCCAGTATCCTTGCCTAGAGAATCCCATGGACAGAGGAGCCCGATGGGCTACCCAGTCCATAGGGTTGCACAGAGCTGGACATGACCAAAGTGACTTAGTACAGGTACCCTGGACCTCACCACCCTCCACTCCCAGATAGAATGTTTTATGTTGTAGCAGGCAACAGTATAAAAAGACAAAGTGAAAAAATTGTATTAGGGAGCTATGGAAATGATGAGGAGTAGATGAATTAAAATTTTGAGAGGAAAGAGCCAATGAGCTGAGCGTTTCCTTGCCTTGAGATCTTTGCTGATACTTAGGAGTAGACTAAGCATCAAGTGTGTCCCAAACAGAGACTGCTAGGGAAAAAAGACATTGGCAAAAACTGTAGGTGCTCCAAATACAAGATTGGTTTTTCCCTAAGGAACATTTGATGAACTGGGGTGTGGTGTGGAAGTCCACGGACTATGCCAGAAAAGCAGAGGGAAAGATTGCCTTTGGTTCATAGGAGATAAAATCTGACTTGAGGTTGGAAAGCAACAACCTTCCTCTCAATACATTTGCTAGATTTTGAACTTCATGGGGAAGAGACTAAAGAATCTCAGCTCAGAATCTCTGATGGGCAGAAAACTTCAGGACCAAAGAGTCAGAGGCAGTCCAGGCTCTCAATCAAAAGCCTCCATAGATAGTGCTCAGGAATAGGGACAGCCCAGAAGTGAGCCAGCTCTTCATATACCTGGGATCCTTCCCTGAGCAGCTCAGTCTATAATTGGGTTGGCAGGAGGTGATCAGTCCCTGCTATATCTGCGTCACATAGTATAAGGGAAGTCCTTTCTACTACAAGATTGTATATGAGCTTCTGTAGTCAGTCCCTCCCTCCCTTCTAGGGTTGAATTTTAATTTCCGTGTGTGTGTTGTAAATATGTATGATACATAAAATTTGCCATTTTAATCATTTTTAAGTATATAATTCAGTTGCATAAATGGCGTTCACAGTATTGAGCAACCATCATCACTCTTTCCACTTTTTTCATCACCCCCAAACAAAATCTGTAACCTTTAAGCAATAACTCCTCATCCCCTTTCCCTTATTCTCTTATTCAAATGAGTCAAATGAGCTGACTCATTTGAAAATACCCTGATGCTGGGAAAGATGAGGGCAGGAGGAGAAAGGGACCACAGAGGATGAGATGGATGGCATCACCGACTTGATGGACATGGGTTTAGGTAGACCTTGGGAGTTGGTGATGGACAGGGAGGCCTGGCATGCTGTGGTTCATGGGATCGCAAAGAGCTGGATACAACTGAATGACTGAACTGAATGGTAATTCCTTGTTTAGCTTTTCGAGGAACTGCTGAACTCTCTCTACAGCATGTATACCATCTTACATTCCCATAAGTGATATATGAGAGTTCCAGTTTCTCCACTACCCTGCCAACACTTCATTTTTTTCCTTTTTCTGCAATAGCCATTCTAATAGGTGTGAACTGGTACCTTACTGTGGTTTTAATTTGTATTTCCTTAATGCCTAATGCAGAGAAGGCAATGGCAACCCACTCCAGGACTCTTGCCTGGAAAATCCCATGGATAGAGGAGCCTGGAAGGCTGCAGTCCATGGGCTCGCAAAGAGTCGGACATGACTGAGCAACTTCACTTTCACTTCTCACTTTCATGCATTGGAGAAGGAACTGGCAACCCACTCCAGTGTTCTTGCCTGGAGAATCCCAGGGACGGGGGAGCCTGGTGGGCTGCCGTCTATGGGGTCGCACAGAGTTGGACACGACTGAAGCGACTTAGCAGCAGCAGCAGCAGCAATGCCTAATGATATTGAACATCTTTTTTATGTACCTGTGGACCATTTGCCTATCTCTTTAGTCACCCCTCATTCAAATAAAAATACCAACAAAATAAAGACATTGCTAATTACAGTTAAAAGAGTAGGGTCAAAATGAGAAGAGATTAAAGTAGATGGTGAGAAGATAAACTCTAAACTTTAATGGGTTAACTGAGGTTTGAGTTTTATACCTGCATGAAGCATGACCCCTGACATCTTTGTATTGTTCTTTAACTTCTCTCTGTTGTTTTTTCTGCCCGTCTATGCTTGAGTACAGTATAGGATTCTTCTTTATATCAGTCAGCAACAGCCAGTAACTGTTGCCAGGATTCATCTGAACTTGAGCTGATGGTAAGGCTTTCCCTGTTGGAACCAGTAGTTCCTTTGGGACTGGTTTATAGGAAAGATGGGTCTGTGCATACCTGGTGGGAATTAGATCCACTACCTTCACCCTGGACTCTAGAGTGGGTATCTTTTTTTTTTTTGGCTGTGCTTGTCAGGGAACTCCCCAGAGTGAATGTCTTAACAGAACCTCTCGGGAAGGTCTCTTGACTTCTTCCTGTGGACTAAGGGGTGATTGGTGGAGGATGGGAGGGAAGAAGAAAGTTCCCTGGTAACTCTCCTTGGGTCCACACGAGGCAAGGCCCTTCTCTGGGAGCTTAGGCAGTCACATGTATCCACTGTGCCGCGTGCTGCTGCCTTATCTCAGCGTTTCTCCTTTCTCCAGGTTCGGCCCAGTAACTACAGCACCTTTTATGATGACCAGAGGCAAAACTGGTCCATCATGTTTGAGTCGGAGAAGGCTGCCGTGGAGTTCAATAAACAGGCAAGATTATTTTATTCTTTCTGTGAAGAGCCAAACACTAGTCTGGATTTCCCTTGATTTTAAGAAAATATATGGAAAACTCATAACTTGCTTTATTGTTAATTACAAGCATAAAAAAAAACACACTAAATTCATCCCTTGAACTTACTGTATAACTTATTGCTTGAAGGGAGAAAGAAAAGGCTAAATATAAACATACCTTTAAACACTTCTCATAAATTATCATAAGGAGTAAATACAACTATCTTTTTAAGATATTATTTTAAAAGAATTTTTAAAAAGTTATTTCATTGTCATTATAGAAAATTTAGAAAAGCATTTTAAAGCATTCATAATCTTACTACCCAAAGTAATCACTGTTACCATGTGACATTTCTTTTTTTTTCCTATGCATAAAGTGCATAAGTAGTTACAGTCCTTTCAGCGTGCCTGTGTATTCAGTAGCTCAGTCATGTCCGACTCTGCGACCCTGTGGACGGTAGCCCACCAGGCTTCTCTGTCTATGGGATTTTCCAGGAAAGAATACTGGAGTGTGTTGCACTTCCTACTCCAGGGAATGTTCCCAACCCAGGGACTGAACCCATGTCTCTTGCATTGGTCTCTGATTATTTCCTTAGGCTAGAAGAAGTGAAAGATGGAATCAAAGAGTTCATATATTTTTAGATTCTGTATAAATTGTACTATTTTACATCCATATCAGTTCTCTCACTATACCTTTGCCAACATTTATTTATTTTTGACTGTGCTGAGTCTTCATTACTATGCTTGGACTTTCTCCAGTTGCAACAAGAAGGAGCTACTCTCTAGTTGCAGAGCACAGGTTCTAGGGCACTCAGGCTTCAGTAGTTGTGATGCGAAGGCTCAGTATTTGCAACTCACAGGCTCCAAAGCTTGGGCTCAGTAGTTGTGGCACATAGGCTCAGTTGCCCCTGGGCATGTGGGATCTTCCTGGAGCAGGGATCAAACCAGTGTCCCCTGCACTGCGTGGCAGATTCTTAGCTACTGGACCACCATGGAAGCCCCTTAGCCAACATTTAGAATTATTATTATAGTTTTTTTTTCCTTCTTACTCTTATTTGCTTGGTAAAAAAATGACTTCTCATTGTTTTAGCTAGCATTTGTTTGATTGCAATAATGAAACTTTTTTTGAAAGAAAATGAGTAGCAAGTTTCTAAGGTATATATGTTCAAACATTGACTATAGAAAAATTATTCATAAAGATATGTTTGACTTCTTTATCTAGTATCTGACCTAACATAATATGGGTACATCTGTAGGTGGTAGAGATGAATTCTAGGAATACATCACAGTTTTGTAAAGGGCCTTTATTGTATTTCTTTAAATAGCCTTTTGACATTTTTTTAGATGTTCCCTTATCTTCCATAGGCTCTCAAACACTGAAGCAGTAAGTTAGTATAGTAATGATAGCAAATGTTTATTGTGTACTTCCTGTTATTTGCCAGGCATGGTGCTGAGTACTCTCCTTGTTCAGTCTAACCTAGGATTCAGTTAGGTTCAGTCTAACCCTAGGAAATATGCAAAGCCTTTATCTCCATCCTAAAAAAAAAACTCTGAATTAAGGTCCATAGGAGTTACGTTATTTGGCTGAGGTCTCAAGTTAATAAGTGGCAGTGCCCAGATCTGTTCTCAGACAGTCAGACTCCAAAGCCATAATCTTAAGCACTTTTGATTGCTGGCAAGATTACTGACTTTCGGATGGTTTGCTTCTAAACATGTAATTTGTTTTGTAAGTGGGAGCCACTGTTTGGAAAAGAGCGGTTAGTAGTAACTGAGTGAGTCCCTAACTGAGCTTAAACTAGGTTCACGCTGCTTCGGTTTCACCTCGCAGGTCTGCATTGCCAAGTGCAACAGCACCTCTTCCCTGGATTCAGTGCTGTCCCAGGACCTTATTGTAGTGGAAGGCCCTGCTGTAGAAGTTGGAGATTCTTTAGAAGTGGCCTATACCAGCTGGCTCTTTCAGAATCACGTTCTGGGCCAGGTAAGAAAAAGTACCCTGCAAGTTCTTTTGTAATTTTAATAGCATGAGAGCTATTCAAATGTACAGTATATTACTGTGAATTGCTGCTGTTAGCAAATAGAAATCTTTCAGGAGCCTTGGTTTGACCTCTACAGCCGCTTTTGAGGCATAGCCATGAAATGCTAGTGTATAAAATCTGCTTTGTGCCACTGTGTCTCTTCCCTAGAGCAAGCGGAAACTGGTTTGCACCAGTGTTATTTTTGGTAATTGTTCATGTACAATAGTTCCAATTTTAAATTTGAATAGATTCTTATGGGGTTAGGCCTTAAACTTTTTAGACTTTCTTCACAGTTGTTTCTCTGTTTTTCTTATACTAGTGTGAATAGATTGGGCTTGTTTTGTTTTTATATTATTAAGCCCTCAAAAGTAGTATGGTTTGATAAAAGGAGCTTTAGATTATGAGTTGAAAAATGTGGATTCAAGCCCCAATTTTATCCTAACTTGACTTTGTCAAATCATTTAAGCTGTTAATTTTTTTTTCCCCCTATAAATTGAGCTTAGTTAGGGCTTTATCTACTTTCTTGGCCAGATGGTTGTTTGCATCAATGAGATAATTTATTTGAAAATTCTTTATAGATTAAGATAATTTTAAATATGTGGTGGTAGAAGTTTATTTTTTTCTAAATCTGGAAAATCCTTGCCTCAGAGATACTCAGTGTGATAACACTTTGCCATGATGTAGTCCCTTTTTTTCAGGTCAGAAGTATTTTTCCAGTATATTTGACATTACCTATTTCAGAAGTACTGTGCTATTCTGTGTTAAGTTGAACATCATAATGATTATTATTATTTGTGAAGTTGGCTGACATTTATTTTGATCAACTTTCAGGTTTTTGATTCCACTGCTAACAAAGATAAGCTTCTTCGCCTGAAATTGGGGTCAGGAAAAGTCATCAAGGTAAAGGCTTAACTGTTCTTGTAAGAGTTTATCAGTTGCAGTATACTGAATTTAGACTGAATTTTATGAAATTTCTAAGCTGGGTTTATTTTCTGAGAGTCTTGAAAGGCTTGATTATAAAATACAGAAAAATGTGCTACATTATCTGGATTTGAGAGACTTTTCCCCGTGAGACAATATATTGGAGAAGGGTACATTTCTTTTTGTGGTCCCTGCCTTTCATTTTTCATTCTGTAGTTCTGAGGGAACTATTAAATTCTTCCTTTTGCCTCCTTGGGAAAGAGATTAAATTGTTTCTTCTAGAAGTGTATCATTAATGAGTGATTCTGATTTGTCTGGGATGCTTCGAATCATGCTGGGAAGCAACTGCAACATAGCAGGAGGGACATTGGGATTGGAGTCCAAGGACCTGGGTTCACATTGTGAATTTCTTCTCTAGCAACTGTGGATGTATTTTATAAAGTAAAGATTATTTTACAAAACAGAAACAGACTCACAGACTTAGAGAACAAATTTATAGTTCCAGGGGGGATGAATGGGAGGGAAAGAGACAGGGAATTTGGGACCAACATGTACACTCTCTTGTTTAAAATGGATAACCAACAAAGTCCTATATAGCACAGGGACCTGTTTGCAGGATCTTGGCTGTCTGTGCACTAGTGCCAAACAAAATATGGAGACAGAGTTATAGAGAAGAAAAAAGAGTGGCTTTGTTACTTTGCCAGCAAAGGGGCAATACAGTAGGCTAGCCCCTCAAGAACCTGTGCCCCTCCCTGGTGAGTAGGGAGAGGTTATATTTTACACATGCGAGGTATCATTGCGTCAGGACATACTGATGCATTGTTAAGTACTCATTCATCCGTGTGGCAGAGTGTTTTTCTCCATAGCTTTGTTAATGACTCCTTTTCCCAGAATCCTTTGGAAACCTTTTCCTGGAGATGATAGTAGTTGGGGGATGACACTTAAAGCTAGACTGGTCTAGTGTTGAATCTTGACTTAACAATGTACTAACTGATCTTGGGCTAGTTACCTTACTTCCTTAAGCCTCAATTTTCTCTTCTGTAAATGGAGCTATTGCTACTAACCTTATGAAGTTATTTTAGGAATTAAACAACATAGTGGAAGTAAAGCACTTACCAAAGTACTTAGAAAAAAGTGTGTTTAATAAATGATAGCTTTTATTTCTCTTTTAATGCCGTTCTGTTCCTCCCAGTTTCTCTCATCATCTAAGATATTTCATTTAGCCCTGGATGTGCTGGCTTTGACAAGTCAGCTGAGAAGTATTCTAGATGTTCTTAGAACTGGTGTGTGGGAGCGGGGAACATAAACTGATGACTCTCTACTGTGTTTTGTCTTATGAGAAGGTTTGTGTCTGATGACCTTTCCCTCTTCTCTGATTCCTGAAGAGCTGGGAGGATGGAATGGTGGGCATGAGGAAAGGAGGGAAGCGGCTGCTTATCATCCCCCCAGCCTGCGCTGCTGGCTCTGAAGGGGTAATAGGATGGACTCCCTCAACAGACTCGATCCTGGTGTTCGAGGTGGAGATTAGGCGGGTGAGTGAAATTGTGCTGTGTTGTGTTTGATGAGTCCTCTTTGCTAGTTAGGTAAAATGAATAAATAAATGTGTTGGAAAAGATTCTAAAGATCTCTCTCTCTCTTTTTTTAAGTAGAAATGGTATAGTTGGAAAGACAACAGCTTTGGAATCTAAAGGGCAAAGTTTATGTCCTTCTTGGCTCAGTATTTATAGTCACTTCTCTTTTTACTTTTTCTGTAAAATAGTGATTCTTACCCAGTGTTCATACTTTCTGATTTAGTAATCCCGTGGCTACAAGTTTACCCTGTCAATATGTTTACATAAGTGTGCACGTATACCTGTGTGTAGATAGATAGCTAGAGATAGAGGCGTAGTTTTTTGCCACATTGTTTGTGATAGTGGAGAACTGGAAACAGCTTAAGTGTGTGTCATTATGAGACTGATTGAATTATGGTGCTTCAGAGGGTGGACATCTGTGTATTTCTTAAAGAATATCAAAAATCTGTTTTTAAGTGAAAGAAACAAGTTGCAGAACAGTATTGGTAGAATGATCTTGTGTGTATATGTATTATATACAAATAAATATATATATATGTCCATATATTCATATGTAGTTTCTGGAGGCCTTTAAAGAAATGTAGTGATTTTTCCTCTGGAGAATGGAAATGGAGTTCAGAAACTTTTACATTCTACCCTTTTGTACTATTTAAAGATTTTATTACAAATAATTTCTATGTTAGTCACTCAGTCGTGTCCCAACTCTTTGCTACCCCTGGACTATATCTTGCCAGGCTCCTCTGACCATGGAATTCTCCAAGCAAAAATACTGGAGTGGGTAACCATTCCCTTCTCCAGGGAATCTTCCCAACCCAGGGATCAAACCCCAGTCTCTTGCATTGTAGGCAAATTCTTTACTATCTGAGATATCAGGGAAGCCCAAATAAGGTTTATAGCAACTGTGGCTCATTAATGTTCCCCCTCCAACCCCTTGCCCCCTCACCCCAAAAAAGACTCTTTGCTTTACACTGTGATTATCAGGTCCAAATGTGATAGTGTTTGGGACTGTAAACTACAAAATACAATGCAAATAGATGCTATGGCCATCTTCATTGTGGCTGTTATTCCTGCATTGTTTCTCAGTGACTCTTCCCACCCTTATCTCTGGTGGGCATTTCAGCCTCTTCGACATGCTTCCAGCTGCCTTTTTCACAGCTTTTATATTCTTTCTCAATTTCCTTTGAGGACATCATGGCTGTGATAGATAACAAATCAATTTGAATCCATGAAGACTTTTTGTAAAATAAGAAACAAATACTCTATTTTACCAATAATCAAAGAATTAGAAATCGTTTAGTAAACTGACAAGGCTGGGGGAGTTCCCTGGTGGCCTGGCGGTTAGGATTCTGGGCTTTCACTGCCGTGGCCTGGGTTCAGCCTCTGATGGGAGAGCTGACCTTCCGCAAGCTGTGAGACATGGCAGAACAACGACAACAAAGAAGCTGATGAGGGTGATAGAGAATGGTAATACCCAGTGTGACAAGAGTTTTGAGAAGGCTTCCCTGGTGGCTCAGACGGTAAAGCGTCTGTCTACAATGCGAGAGACCTGGGTTCCATCCCTGGGTCAGGAAGATCTGCTGGAGAAGGAAATGGCACCCCACTCCAGTACTGTTGCCTGGAAAATCCCACGGACAGAGAAGCCTGGTAGGCTACAGTCCATGGGGTCACAAAGAGTCGAACACGACTGAGCAACTTCACTTCACTTTGGAGTATAAGGGCTTCCCAGGCGGTGCGGTAGTAAAGAATCAGCCTGCCAGTGTAGGAGGGGCAGGAGACTTGGGTTTGATCCCTGGGGGTCAGGAAGATCCTCTGGAGTAGGAAATAGCAACCCACTCCAGTGTTCTTGCCTGAGAATTCCATGGATAGAGGAGTCTGGCAGGCTACAGTCCAAAGTATCAGACATGACTGAGCAACTGAGCACACGTGTGGACTATAAAGTAGTTCACCCTTTATGGTATGAAATTTAATGGTATATATCAGAAGTTTAAAAAGTAAGTATAACTTTTATCCAGCAACTTAGCTTCTGGGAATCTGTATTTTGGAAAAGATTATATGCAAAGATACAGAGATAAAACTATTCATAGAAGTATTGTTTGTATGGAAGAAATTAGAAATAAACTGAATGTCCACCAAGTAGGAAATATGAAATATATTTTGTGATAACATAGATATTTATGACTTCTGTCCCCAAAGTCCTTTGGAGACTTTTTCCTGTAGTTGATAGCAGTTAAGGGTATGACCTTTGAAGTTAGAAGTTAAAAAGGATGTTGTCGATTAATAATTTAGTTAACATTGAAATATTAATATGTTAATCAGTGAGTTAGTAAAGCAATATGGCCCCATTTTTGTAAAACACATATACATAATATAAATGTGAAATATTACATCTGAAATACTAACAGTATTACTGCTTAATAGTTGAATTGCCTGTAATTACCTTTTTTTTTTTTTCTTTTGGCTTGTCTCCATTTTCTCTTTTGCCTACCATGAGCAGGTAATGACTTCGTATGATGAAGAATAAGTAAGATGGAAGGAGAATGGAGGGGGAAGAGGGCTGTTTTTGTGGTCTGTTGGCCTATTCAACCTGTGGTTGGTCTTTCCGTAGGTCAAATTCGCTCGAGATTCTGGCTCTGATGGGCACAGCAGTGGTTCCCGGGGCTCTGCAGCCCCTTCTCCCGTCCCTGCTGCTGACAGCATCTTTGCGGACCCTGTTGTGTCACCATCCACATCGGTGCCTTTCAAATCAGGGTGAGACACTGCAGTTGCATCAAGCTCTTTTATTGTCCATAAACATGATTCTTAGAGTAGTTCAGAAATAGAGATATATTAAGTTGGCCAAAAAGTTTGTTCAAGTTTGTCCATTGCATCGTATAGAAGAACCTGAATGAACTTCTGGACCAATGCACTAGTTGAAAACTGAAATAATTTTAAATAATTGGGGGGAAAAATGGGATAAAGGAAACGGGAAACATAATTGCTTCAGATTTTCTAACAAAGGATTAATATTCATAGTCTATAAAAGCACTAATTCAGATATAAAAGAATACCTGCTAAACTTTGGAGAAAAATTGGGCAAAAGCCATAAAGACTTATCTTTAAGGATAAAATGTAAATTTTTCTGTTTGAATGGAAAATTGTTTATCTTCAGTAACTTTCAGAAATTAGCCAACTACAGAACAGTTGAAATTCTATTTTACAGCTGTTTTTAAATTATCAAACATCTTAAAAAACAATGTTTATCCAGTATAATCTGGACTTGTGATTATAGATTTTGTTTTTATCTCAGGATATGTCTTATTTGCTTTCAGGGAGTCAGCTCTTCGTTCCAAATCTAACTCCCTTAGTGAACAACTTACAGTAAATACAGTGAGTATATATGTATTATCTCCTTAACCCCAGTTTGCTAGGAAGGTTTCATGTGCCTTGGGTGTGGTAAGTTAGAGAAAAAAAAAAAAGAGAGAAATGTTGATTTAGGGTAGAAATCAGTGGTTACCTGATTCACTGTCCTTTACTTGGGAGTCAGTTTAAATTAGCCTGGGCTTCTGCATAGACCTGGATTCAAATCTTTATTTTTACAAACATGTGACCTTGAGAAAATTATCTAACTTTCCTGATCTTCAGTTTCTTCCTTATTAAAATGGAAATAATTCTCACAGCCCCTCTTTGTGATATGTTTTTGTGATATTTTTATAAAGCCCTAAGCTCAGAGCCTACATAAAACATGTCTTCAGTAATCTCTCAAGATTTTTGTGAGGTTTAATTGTCTGTGTACGTGTGCATGTGTGTGTGCGCTCAATTACGTCTTACTCTTTGCGACCCTTTGGACCATAGCCTGCTAGGCTCCTCTGTCCATGACATTTTTCAGGAGAGAATAATGGAGCAGGTTGCCATTTCCTTCTCCAGGGGTCTTCCCAATGCAGGGATTGAACTTGCATCTCCTGCATTGCAGGTGGATTCTTTATCTGCTGAGCCAGTGGGGAAGCCCATAAGGTTTAAATGAAATAATGCCTATGGAGTTTCTAGTATTATGTCTGGAATATTGTAAGAGCTCAATTAACGTTGCTTTTTGTTATAATTATTGCTAACACTACATGTCTTTATACTTTCATTTTCTCAGAGGAATTCTACACTAATTCTGCAGCTAGTTGGCTTTGCGGAGAAGGCAATGGCACCCCACTCCAGGACTTTGCCTGGAAAATCCCATGGATGGAGGAGCCTGGTGGGCTGCAGTCCATGGGGTTGCGAAGAGTCGGACATGACTGAGCGACTTCCCTTTCATTTTTCACTTTCATGCATTGGAGAAGGAAATGGCAACCCACTCCAGTGTTCTTGCCTGGAGAATCCCAAGGACGGGGGAGCCTGGTAGGCTGCTGTCTATGGGGTCGCACAGAGTCAGACACGACTGAAGCAACTTAGCAGCAGTAGCAATTGGCTTTGAGCAGGTTGCTGGGCCTCTGTGTTTCCCAAACTGTGAGATGAGGAGACTAGCATATTGTTGTAGTAAACTTTGGATTTGAAGACCTTTGGGAAGATGTACACTGTGTTGGAGGCTGCCCTGCCTGCACCATGAGGGCATCTGTTTGCTGCATGTGGATGGAATGCTAGCTGAGGTGCTTGAAGTTCTAAAGCTTTGTAGCTTTCACCTGCCACATTAGGATAACTGTGTGGACTGAAATTGATGATTAATTTCCCTCCAACTCTAGTTTACTTGTTTATATCCAATCCAAAGTAGGAATTAATTAAGCAAATAATTGATCTGATATGTATAAAAAATGATCTAAACCCAGAAGGTTAAGCCAAGGAATCAAGAAAATGGGAAAACAGTGTAAAATCTCAGATCTTTGAATGCTGACAAAATTGTTCAGTATTAGTTCTTTTGTACTCTCTAGACACAGCTACTTTTATCAAATATTTCTAAACTTTGGTAACTTTTGGTAAGCTAGTGGTCTACAATGTTTTTTTTTTCCCTTTCTTTTTTTGCAGTTTTGTTTTTTTAATTGAGTCAAAGTTCATATGACATAAAACTTTAACCATCTTTTTACATTGAAGTTTTTATTAAAAAAATTTTTTTATATGGACCATTTTTAAAGTCTTTATTGAATATGTTACAATATTTCCATTTTTTATGTTTTGGTTTTTTACCTGTGAGGCATGTAGGGTCTTAGCTCCTCTACCAGGGATCGAACTTGTACCCTCTTCTTTGGAAGAAAAGTCCCAACCTATACTGCCAGGGAATTTCCCAAAGTTTTATCTTTTGCTTTGAATATATAATTACATTCATAGGACACAGCAAAACAATATAATAGGATATACATTGAGAAGATTTCATTCCTACCCCTTCCCTCATGTACCCTTGTTTCATTTCACACCCCCTCCCCACCCCCGAACCTTAGGTAAATGCTTTTATTAGTTTCTTATGTTTCCCTTCAGTGTTTCTTTATGCAAATGTAAGCAAGTAGGAATGTATATTTTATTTTCTCCCTTTCACAAAAAAATAGCATATTATATGTATTATCTACCTTTTTATACCAACAGTGTCTTCCCATGTTAGTGCATGGAAAACTTCCTCATTCTTTTTTATCTTTAGATCCCAGTGTTCCATTGTGTGGATATTGGTTTATATAATTAGTCCTCTTTTGAGGGATCTAAGTTTTTTAGCTGATGTGCCTCCACTGTTAAAAAAAGATGAGCACACACTCTCAGTATATATTTGTTTACAAATTATATGAAGTGTTGTCCATCCCTGTAAGCAAGTTTAATGTCTTATGTATACAGTAGCTTGAGCAAGCTCTGGGAGATGGCGAAGGACAGGGGAGCCTGACTTCCTGCAGTCCATGGGGTCGCAAAGAGTTGGACACGACTGTACGACTAAACAATAATACTGTAGCTTATATATAATTTTAAAATAGAGGCTATGGTCATTTCATTTTACACTCACTAGACTATCTTGCGTATTCTTAGGGCTATACGCTGCTCTGAAAACTGCACTTTGAACCAGTTAATGAATACAGAGGCATCCAGCTCAGGGACTAGTATGTCATCAGTGCCAAGTCAGTGTTAAATGAACCTGAATTTAGAACACAGAGTTCCTGTTTACCTCTCTCCCTAAATCTCTTCTGAGTGTTTACCTACTGAATTGCTCTTGGGCTTTTGAGAAGGTATTATTGTCTAAAATGCCTCCCTCCCTTAATCTGTACTTGAGTTTTTCATCTGTAAAGTGAGAATACTTATGCCTGGTAAGATGACTTGATTGAAATGAAGGAATACAGATGGAACTACTTTGTCCATTCCAACATGTAGGGAATTATTTTTTCTACTATCATTAATTGTGACCCATGTATGCTTCTAGGAAAGAAATCTTTAATTTTCATTTTATAGAAAAAGTTCTTTCAATAGATGTGACAGGGGGACTTACTGAAAGATTTGATGTAAGAGTCAAAGACATAGAGTTGACTAAAGGTAATGAACCTTGATTACAATGATTTTTGTCTTTCCTTTCCTTTTAGAATCCTGATACAGTCAAGGCCAAGTTGATCTCTCGGATGGCTAAAATGGGCCAGCCCATGCTGCCCATTCTTCCACCACAGCTGGATTCTAATGATTCAGAAATTGAAGTATGTCCCACTGGCTGTCTTAGAATAAATAGTGCAGATGTTGCTGTCTTCTGTTCTTTTTTTTTTTTAATATTTATTTATTTGACTGCCCTGGGTCTGCAGCATGTGGGACGTACCCTGACCAGGGATTGAATCCTGGCCCCTTGTACTGGGAGTGCAGAGTCTTAGCCATTGGACTACCAGGGAGGTCCCTCTCTGTTCTTTTAATTGAAATTATTGCTTTTCCTGCCTCTAACCAGAATTATTATTTAGAGAGCTTATAGTCAAAATGATACAGGTTGGTATTGGTACATGTGTTTCTCCTATAATTAGCACTTCCCCTGAGAAATGGAAGCAATTCTGTATATCTGTCACAAGAACTGGGCGGTTTTAAGCGGTTAATTTAGTTTTCTACTGAAATCTCTATTGTTAGTAAAAGTAAAACCTTTTAGACCTCATGATGCTCAACCCATAAAGAATGTTCAAGTCATATTTGTTGATCGAATTGCTTAGATTCTCCTGGGTAAGTTGATTTTTTTCAAGTTTAAAAATTTTATAACAATCAGATCTATCAAATTTTTCCCTTTGTTTTTTGCTTTTGACAGTATGCTTAGAAAGCTTTCCCACTTTCAGATATTGTAAACATTACATGTGTCTTTAAATGTTTATTATTATATATTTAGATCTGTTATTTCATATTTAGTCCATCTGGAATTTGGTGAATGACAAGAAGTAACAATTCCAATTACGTTCTTTAACCATTGGTTAATTCCTTATTGAATAAAATAATGCTTTCTCAACTGAATTGAAACACTTAACAGTGATTAATTTTTAGGATTCTTTGACATTGATGTACAGCAAAGCAAAGGTGATGATCTTAAGAAAAAAATTCATAAAGTTTTATTTTTTCCTATTTTTATTTTATTTCTTCATGGAAAAGCTGTGTGCAGATTTAACATTTTAAAAAGATAAGATTTCTGGGACCTGTTATAGAATTGAGTTTTATCTGGGTTCTAGAAATCAAATTTGGGTAAGATAATATTCTCGTTAAAATTTTTAAGTGCTACTTACTTATTATAGGGTAATTTAAATTAAAAAGAAGACATATTTAACAAAAAGGGCATTCTTTTTGTGTTGTTTTATAATCAGATTTTTAAACTTAATATTATATCATGAACATTTATGTTAGTATCGATAATATAAGAAAAAGAAATAAAGCAAAGCTTTATCACCTTTAAAGATAACCCAGTGCTCTGTTATATTGATTTATCATAATTCCTTTCATTCTGTTGTTAGACATTTAGGTTGATTTGTGTAATCATGTAAACCTGGGATGCTTTTCCACAAACACATAATACATTTCTGAGAATTTCAGGAGATAAGAGGAAGTTCTAAAGTAAAAGAATGTTGAAGAGATTTCAGCCCTTGAACTACTGTAGCATAGCAGATCACAGTCACTCACAGTCATTGTATATTGTGCCTCAAGTTTTTTTTTTCTTTTGTGAATCAGGAAGATGTCTATATATTAACTTTGATAGACATTCATTTTTTTTTTTTGGCCACTTTGTGTGCCATACAGGATCTTAGTTCCTTGCCTGGGGAGTGAACCCATGCTCCCTGCAATGTTAACTTTACTTAGAATTGCAATAGGACCAGCATCGCTTTGCTTTTATGAAAAAAAAATGAAGGGAAAACACTCTAAAACTATATTGTCAGAAATAGCCTGGTAATGAGACACAGTGAATCCTTCTGTGTGTGATTTTCTGTGAGTACCTTGAGGTCTGTGGAGGTTATTTGGCAGAAGAGAAAGGCTGCATTACTCCTTGGGGTTCCTTGTAAGAGGCCCTAATTGTGTGGAAGCAGACTGGGTCAGTCTTAAGGTAGCTGCTGGTTTGGAAAATGATTCATTATGGAGAGCAGTCACTCTAGCTGCTTCAGATAAAATAACATCATCAATGTACACTGGAAATTTAACTATAATTATTTGATATAATTTACAAATTATAGGAGAGTAGGAGAGAGATCCTACTCTGGTACGTAATAGAGTGCTTTCCTCCCAGAGCCCATGCCTTAAATTCATGCCTTTCTGCTTACCTTTCCTTCCTCTTTTTTTTTTTTTTGGTTTAAAACACTAGTTGTAAGCAGGTTGAGGGTGGACAGTCGGTTTCAGTCTTCAACTAAGGACCCATAGATGTAATAACCAAAACGCTCGTGCCTGTTGTAGGATGTGAATGCTCCTCGAGGAGCTGGGCAGCCCTTGGTGACCCCATCTGTCCAGCCCTCTCTTCAGCCAGCCCATCCGGTGCTCCCACAGATGACCTCACAAGGTAAGGAACCCCTCTGAGGCTCTGTGGCCTTAAATTGAGTTGGTACCAAAATTATCATCTCTGTACTCTAAAATGTTAGGCCGTATTGTTTTAGTACTGAGAACTGGACTAGAGTATAAAACTTCCCAGACTGTCCCTGGCTAGGGCATGGTCAGACCTGAGATGTATTTGGTCTGCCTGCTGTGTCTTCTGCTGTGTTGCATTCTCAGTTTTGGAAACTGGTACTCAGCTAATGAGCCATCTCCCTGTGTGTAATTCTGCACTTCCTGTCAGCTGATGGGGTCATAGGTCTGAATCTCGTGCACCCGAAAACACCCAGTTTCCTTTCACTAGCCCAGTAGGTTTAGATCCTACTTGCTGAGATCCAGTAGGTCTGTTTTAGGAGAATTAGGTGAGACAAGTGGTCAAGCATGAAGGGTGATGGTATGTGAGGTGATAGTCCGGACTTGTGCCAAGAAGTGGGGAGTAGGTTTAACAGTGAAAACTTTTTGCTCTATCTTAGCACCTCAGCCATCCGTTTCTGGTCTCCAGACACCATCTGCTACTTTGATGCAAGTTGCATCTCTTGATTCCCACTCAGCTGTATCTGGAAATGCCCAGTCCTTTCAGGTAACATTTTTTAACCATGTCAGTTATATGCTATCATTTATTATTGTTGTGTTCAGTCTCTTTTTCTCTTTTTGCTCAATTTGTACAGCAGCAGTTCCCCGCTGAGCTTAAAATTTTTCCCCTTCCTGAACCACCACTTTTTCATGTCTAAACAAGCAAAGGATTACTTGCCTTACAGGTTGTCAAGATTAAATGTGAGAACCAGCAAAACACCTGGTATAAGGCCTGACACATAGTGAAAGCCCAACTGATGTTTGTTTCCCTTCCTTTTCACACATGTCTAACTTAGAGACATATATTCAAGTCTTTTGTGTTCTTCTCTATCAAAGAGCTGATAGACTAAGATTCTGCTCTACACTCAGTAGAATGGTTGAGGTGGAGGGTCAGTGGGGCAGGCTGTATACAAATACAGCTGAACTCGAATTGTTTAGTTATCCTCCAGAGGTGAGCTCTTAAAAGTAGGGATTTTTTGGGTTTTTTTTTTTTCTGTTTTCATAGGAAGCAGTGGCAGCAGCCTGTGTGCCTCTGCTGACAGTTTGCCAGGACAGTAGACGCTTTCTTTTGCCCAACACACTTGATGGATAAGACTTAACTCCCCATGATAAAAGACTCTCACTTCTTTGGTGATTCTTCATGTCGGGTGCAGGGGGGTGAGGGGGAAGGGATCAGAGCAATGGTGGTCAGGCAATGCCTCATTAGTAAGGGTGCATCAGAAATGAGAAAAGTCCTAGCTTGCCCTCTCTCACTCCTGAATGGACCTAATGGAGAGTTATGTCCTGTATACTACGATCTTTTTTAGTAATGGATGGATAGTTATACCTGTCCCTGGAAATGAGCTGGATTTCCTTAATTCAAGGAAGAATAACCATCATTATTAAAATGACAACTGCTATTTATTGAACATTAACTGTCTCCCGGCACTTACTTACCAGGGGGTTAGGAACTTTAGCTGTCTATCACTTCATTTAGCCCATACAACAGCTGTAAGAAGTGGTATTGTTATTTTCATTTAATTGTTGAGGTGACTGAGGCTCAGAGGAAAATGAGAGCGCCTGGTCGTACAGATAAACATCCGAATCTAGCTAGGCAGAGGCAAGCTTTGGAAACGAGCGGGTTTAGCTTGGAATCAGAACGCCTCTGTTTTTACTTTAATGAAACCAAGTAGAGCTTGCTTAGCTTGAAAATGTCTCAGACCATCTATTGGCCCAATGGCTGAGGGATGAATTCCTACTGAATTAAATCATCACAAGAGGACTGGGGAGTAACCTGAGATGCCCGTAGGGCTTTAGTGACTGGCATCACTGAAATACATCATTCCTCTCCTGCTGCAGTTACTGTCCAATACCAAACCCTGGTCTATCCATCGCCAGCTTCAATATGTTTGGGTCTCCTTCCCGTTTGCTTACCTTATTCCATCAAAGGCAAACTAAGCAGAAAAGAGAGAGATGAATGTTTTGTAAACCTGCTGTAATTTGGCCTCTTCTCAGCCCTATGCAGGTGTGCAGGCCTACACTTACCCACAGGCACCAGCTGTTGGTTCCCAGCTGCAGCCCGTTCGGCCCTTGTACCCTGCACCAGTCTCGCAGCCTCCTCATTTTCAAGGTAGGCATTTCTCATCTTCTGCTCTTGCTGGGCTTCCCCGTCTCCCATCCTTTCTCATTTTGACTCCAGTAGATCTCTGCCCTTTTTTGTCTTTTCTTTTTTAAGCAGCTTAGTTGAGGTATGACTTACATACCATGGAGTTCACTAGTTTTTTTCCTTTCTTTTTAAAAATGTAATAAAGATTTATTTCTTGTGCATGCTGCATGTCCTTATGGGTAGACTGGAAGTTGGGTCATGCCTGGTCATCACTCTGGAAGGAGGTTCCTGGAGCAGGCCCTCTCTGAAACACTGACCTTTGCAAGTTTTATGTGGATCCATATGTTCCTTTCTGGTGGTCAGGGACTCCTGTCCGCTGTCAGCTGATGCTCTGTGAGATCCTCTATATCTGAAGATGTATCCCTAATGAATTGATGGAGAGAAAAGTACCCCGTATCCACCGACTCCTCTGTGTCTTGTCATCCATCTCCCCAATCCACTGGTTATAAGTGTACAATTCAATGACTCTTTTTTTTTAGTCTACACAGTTGTGCGGACATCACCATGATCCAACTTTAGAACATTTCCAGCATCCCCCTCAAAGCCCTTCTGACTGGTGTTTTGTTTCTTGCATTTTTTTCCTGCCAGCCCTTTAAATTCCTCTCTCAGAGTTGCTCTGTAGAGTTCTTAGTAGATAGTAAAAGAGGAAAATATCGGAGGAAATTGGGAGAAAGCATGACTGTTTAGTATCTCATATGAGAGCTACTTTGTTACAATTTTAAAGTTGTGAAAAGAATATACTTTTATAAAAAGTCAACACAAAAGAGTGTGAAATGAAACTTTACTGTCTTCTGTCTTTCAACCCCCTTGACCTTAGGAAGCAGTCCCTCGAGTAACTCTTCAAGTATCTTGTATACATGTACAGTATGGTTGCCTTGTGTAAATACAAAGCAAAATAAGTGTGTGCAACTGGGATGGTACCCTGCCTCTTGTTCTGCAGCTTGTGTTTTGCATAGTGATCACTCTGAGTATTAGGACAGGGGTAGAAAGAAGCAAGTATATCCCCAACGCAATGTAAGGTCCGGGAGTGGTTAAGAGTTTCCTGTGTGCATCCTTGGTCTGGAAGACCTGCTCTTCTCCATCTGGGAAACTACTAAATCTGTAATCTCTCCTGAGAAGCCTTCCCTGTTACCATCCCTCCCTCCTCTCCTTCCAGAGATGTAAATGTATATGTGTCACTAAAAAGTTAGTGTTGTGTTCTCTGTGCTCCTTTCTGTACCTTGTAACCTTGTACATGGTTCATTCTTGGCACTTACAGCAGACACTCTGTTACAGTGATCTGTTCACATGTGAGTCGCCTCACCAGACTGAGCTTATCAAGGGCAGGAACCGTGTTTCACTCATTGCTGTATCCTGGTAGCTGGTCCAATGCCCTGCATGCACTGGGTGAATGGAGAAGCAGTCTGAGCTGCTCATGCCCCCATGTGTGCCCTGGAACCAGACTGTGCTGCTGGCTGCATGCCCAGGAGCACATCGTGGTTATTGTTAGCTTTGGAGCCCTTTGACCTTTACTACTGCTCCGTCTTCTCCTGACAGTGTGACTCACCGCCAGCCTCTCCTAGTCTTTGGAAATGTTCATTTCTTTCTTTCCTCTGCTGATAGAGCTGTTGGCTTTTCCTCATTCAGTATCCTCTGTTACAGTTTCATAAGTTTCTTCTTGGCTTTTGTCTATTTAGGATCAGGTGACATGGCTTCATTTCTCATGACTGAAGCCCGGCAACATAACACTGAAATTCGGATGGCGGTCAGCAAAGTGGCCGATAAAATGGACCATCTAATGACTAAGGTAACGGAGTCATCTCGTTTTGAAAGTAGGGGTATAAAGTGAATTCCCTGGTGGTCCAGCGGTTAGGAATCATTGCTTTCACTGATTCAGTCCCTTGTTGGGGAACTAAGATCTGGAAAGCCGTGCATGGTGCATCCAAAAAAAATAAAGTGGGAGTAAAAAGAGGGCGTACGAAAAGGGAGCCACCAGCACTAGAGGTGGACTCTTTCTTGTTTTCTGTATTCATAGTGCGTGCTCAGTCACTCAGTTGTGTCCAACTCTTTGTGACCCTATGAACTGTAACCTGGCAGGCTCTTCTGTCTCCGGGCAAGAACACTGGCGTGGGTTGCCATTCCCTTCTCCAAGGGATCTTTCCCACCCAGGGATTGAACCTGCGTCTCCTGCATTGCAGGCAAATTGTTTACCACTGAGCCACCTGTGAAGCCCCCTATGAGAGTGGTTAGTAGTTATTTCCCAAAAGAGTTGTTTTATTTAGGGATGCAGTTAGCAAAACTCCTGCTTACATTAGAGATTGTCTCAGAAACTTATTAACCCTCTCAGTCAGATCTTGGATACATTGTATTTCTCCTTGCAAAAATTTCATTAAAATGAAAATTAATTTTAATTAAATTAATTCATTTAGTTCATTAATTTTAATGAAATTTTAAAGACTTTTCTGGCACTCATTTTGTAGGTTGAAGAGTTACAGAAGTATAGTGCTGGCAATTCCCTGCTCATTCCCAGCATGTCGGTGACCATGGAAACAAGTATGATTATGAGCAACATACAACGAATTATTCAGGTGAGAGTGGTCTCAGCCTGGAGATCTTCCCATGCTCTGTCCGGAGATGTACTACCTTTAAAACCTCCACTCCAGGAATAAAGAGTGTGTAATAAATACTCACGCTCCATGGAATTGGGAAATTCTTGAAAATCCACTGTGGCTCAATCTAGTCCAAGTGACATCACTCTGTAATCAGAAGGAAGCATTTCTTTTTTCACCATATACCAAGAATTCACTTCACTTTATAGCCATTTATATGTTTAGTCTGTTAGATACAGTGATTTGTATCCATCAGGTAGAATTTGATATGTTGTTATAAGTATTTATATTTATCTGGGCAGAAGTTCTAGGTTTTTTTTTAATAGTATCCCCATCAGTTCAAGTGGATTCCCTTTTATCTGATGCTTTTCTCTTAAAAACTTCAGTTTCACACATCACATATTTTTGAATTTAGGAAAATGAAAGATTGAAGCAAGAGATCCTTGAGAAGAGCAGTCGGATAGAAGAACAGAATGGCAAGATTAGTGAACTAATTGAACGAAATCAGAGGTAATGCCAGGTATGGGGCCCTGGCTAGGATGAAGAGAAAAGGGTTTAGCTTGTAAACATCCGAGTTCAGTGAACATGTTTGTTCAGCGGGGTTGTGTATGTTTCTGCTCTTTTCTGCTTCCTGCCTGTCGCATGAATGACTCTTGGTGACGGAGAGGGATTTCAGGAGAGAGGGCTCAGGAGGCTGCGACAGAACACACACCTGGGTTTGAGTCCACGCTCTGCTCCTCGTTTGTTCTGTGGCTCTGGGGATTCTATTTATTCCTTCTGGCTCTAGTTTCCTCGTCTGTAAAAGTAGTGTTAATGCCTAGAAAACTCTGATGTCAGCTCTTCTGTCTTCTGTGTGGACTAACTGTTTTATCAACCAGAACTTCACAGATTTCCACGTAAACCCAAACACTGTATAATTTTTCTAGATCCTTCTGAAAAAGAATTTTGGGGGAGTGGTCAGGGGAACATGTAGCATTTCATTTTAAAAATATTCCCATATTTTCCCATTTTCCCATATTTCTCTTGTTAAGAGTCCCTTATCTCCCACATGGAGGAGAGGGAATTGGTTTTGTTTTCTTCCTTCCTTGCAGCCTTCATATTTTTATCTCTTTCTTCTCTCATTTTCCCCTCATTATTCCTGATCAAATTCCTCTCCTCTTTATTCTATACATTCAAAGCAGTTCAGCCCTGGGCCCAGGTTCCTGCCTCCAAACTTGATTACTGCAGATCTTAGGAAAAGAAACTGCTTTGATATTGCTGCTGATGAAGAAGCAGAGCAGTGCTCTGGTTGCACATTGGGTTGTGCTTGCTCTGCGTGGAGCGCCTGATCCGTGTTTTCTTTCCCCCTCCTTATTTCACAGGTATGTTGAGCAGAGTAACCTGATGATGGAGAAGAGGAACAACTCGCTTCAGACTGCCACAGAAAACACACAGGCAAGAGTTTTGCATGCTGAGCAAGAGAAGGTAAAGAAACTGGGGAGAGAAAAGCCCAAGTCAGGATGTGTAGAGCCAAGGAGTGTGTCCTCTGTACGTACTTACCAGTCTGCTTTTGAGCAGAATTTTTGCCATTATCGGGAAGAGAACTAGAAATCTCCCAGCAGATTTTTAATATATCCACCATCTAGATTTCTATTTTTTAAATATGTTACAGTTAGTTGACTCAGAAGCAATCATGATTTTAGTAATTTGGTTAAGGTGAGGATTCACACAGTTTATTAGAAAGGAATCCTATTCTGCTGAAGAAATCAGCAACAGTTTCTGTTACACCAAGTAACATATTTATTGTGAAGTTTGAGATGGTTTAAGTAAGCAATCCTTCATCTGTGTCTGCCAGAGCATCTTACAGTACTGCTGTTTGACTTCAGTCAGCTCAGAATTACGTATTTTGACCTGTTTCTGAAGTAGCTGTAAGGAAGACTGCTGAGGGTCTTGGGTTGAGGAGGACTGGTTTGGAAGCCCCATTCCTCCTATCTTTGCTTCAGTGACACTGTTTATCTGGAATGAATTCCTTCCTGTTTGGCCTCTCTCTCATCAGCTGGGAGATTGCAACCCTTCATCTGCTATTTTTTTCAGAGGTTTAAGAAGTAGCTTGTATTTTGTATTTGAATATTTTTTTAAAACACAAGAAGTTAAGTAGGATGCACTTTATAACTTTACACACTTTTTCACATTCTGGTAATGACAAGGATTCCTTTCTTGGATCTCATTGCTGTTATTCTTTATATTCTCTTAGCTAGTATCCAGTCAAGTACTAATAATAATAATTTAAAAGTGGACACCTTCAGTTCAGTTCAGTCGCTCAGTCGTGTCCCACTCCTTGTGACCCCGTGAATCGCAGCACGCCAGGCCTCCCTGTCCATCACCAACTCCCGGAGTTCACTCAGACTCACGTCCATTGAGTCCATGATGCCAACCAGCCATCTCATCCTCGGTCGTCCCCTTCTCCTCCTGCCCCCAAACCCTCCAAGCATCAGGGTCTTTTCCAATGAGTCAACTCTTCGCATGAGGTGGCCAAAGTACTGGAGCTTTAGTTTTAGCATCATTCCTTCCAAAGAAATCCCAGGGCTGATCTCCTTCAGAATGGACTGGTTGGATCTCCTGGCAGTCCAAGGGACTCTCAAGAGTCTTCTCCAACACCACAGTTCAAAAGCATCAATTCTTCTGCGCTCAGCCTTCTTCACAGTCCAACTCTCACTCCATACATGACCACAGGAAAAACCATAGCCTTGAGTAGACGGACCTTAGTCGGCAAAGTAATGTCTCTGCTTTTGAATATACTATCTAGGTTGGTCATAACTTTTCTTCCAAGGAGTAAGCGCCTTTTAATTTCATGGCTGCAGTCACCATCTGCAGTGATTTTGGAGCCCAAAAAAACAAAGTCTGACACTGTTTCTACTGTTTCCCCATCTATTTCCCATGAAGTGATGGGGCCAGATGCCATGATCTTCGTTTTCTGAATGTTGAGCTTTAAGCCAACTTTTTCACTCTCCTCTTTCACTTTCAACAAGAGGCTTTTTAGCTCCTCTTCACTTTCTGCCATAAGGGTGGTGTCATCTGCATATCTGAGGTTATTGATATTTCTCCCAGCAATCTTGATTCCAGCTTGTGTTTCTTCCAGTCCAGCGTTTCTCATGATGTACTCTGCATATAAGTTAAATAAGCAGGGTGACAATATACAGCCTTGACGTACTCCTTTTCCTATTTGGAACCAGTCTGTTGTTCCATGTCCAGTTCTAACTGTTGCTTCCTGACCTGCATACAGATTTCTCAAGAGGCAGGTCAGGTGGTCTGGTATTCCCATCTCTTTCAGAATTTTCCACAGTTTATTGTGATCCACACAGTCAAAGGCTTTGGCATAGTCAATAAAGCAGAAATAGATGTTTTTCTGGAACTCTCTTGCTTTTTCAATGATCCAGCGGATGTTGGCAATTTGATCTCTGGTTCCTCTGCCTTTTCTAAAACCAGCTTGAACATCCGGGAGTTCACGGTTCACGTATTGCTGAAGTCTGGCTTGGAGAATTTTGAGCATTACTTTACTAGCATGTGAGATGAGTGCAATTGTGCGGTAGTTTGAGCATTCTTTGGCATTGCCTTTCTTTGGAATTGGAATGAAAACTGACCTTTTCCAGTCCTGTGGCCACTGCTGAGTTTTCCAAATTTGCTGGCAAATTGAGTGCAGCACTTTCACAGCATCATCTTTCAGGATTTGAAACAGCTCAACTGGAATTCCATCACCTCCACTAGCTTTGTTCATAGTGATGCTTTCTAAGGCCCACTTGACCTCACATTCCAAGATGTCTGGCTCTAGATTAGTCATCACATCATCGTGATTATCGGGGTCATGAAGACCTTTTTTGTACAGTTCTTCCGTGTATTCTTGCCACCTCTCCTTAATATCTTCTGCTTCTGTTAGGTCCAGACCATTTCTGTCCTTTATCCTCAGATAAGCCATGTTTTGCCAAGTCCAGTCTTGACCCTGAATCTTTCCCATTGCTACTTGACACCACCCTTTGTCATGGGGGAGTCCCAAAGCCTGGATCCCCACTCCCCATGAAGTCTACTTTTTTTTACTATTTCTCATTCCTCTACTTTTATTTGCTTTCTCTTTCCTAACAAGGCAGCCACATATCTTATTTGTTGTGGCTGTTAACTATTATTCAGGTCTACAATTGATTACATAACTTGTTCTAGATCAGTGGTTGCCAAATACTGGTTTGGCTGCCTTAAAATCCCTTAGGGAGCTTGATCAAAAATATACATGTGTGAGCTTCACCTTGAGATTCTAATCCAACATTTCTAGTTGAGGTCTGAATCTGAACTTTTAAAAAGCTCCCCTTGATTCTGAGACAGAGCCAGGCAGGAGGCCCTGCTCTTATCAGTGGTTTCTTTTGCCACAGGCTGTGGAGGTGGCAGCTGCCACACCTTTGTTTTTAGCGAGCCACTACGTGGCTCCCATGTGACTATCAGTGGAAAGTGTACGTGTGTGTACGTGTTCCAGTCAAGCTTTATTCACAAACACAGATAGCAAGCCAGTTTGACCTGCAGGAGATAACTTGCCAGTCCCCTGAATTAGCTAACTAGTCCACCCAAATGTTTATTGATAAACTCCAAAAGTGTCTGGTACAATACGTGGACCTGGTCAGTGCTCTACTTATAATAGCCAAAACGGTAGTGATAATAACAAAAACAGTACTGCCTGTTGCTGGTCAGTCACTAAGTCATGTCTGACTCTGTGACCCTGTGGACTAGAGTGTCAGGCTTCCCTGTCCCTTACTGTCTCCCAGAATTTGCTCAAACTCATGTCCATTGAGTCAGTGATGCTATCTAACCATCTCATCCTCTGCCACCGTCTTCACCTGTCAAACACCTCCTCGGTCCTAGGCACCAGGCTTTACACAGATCTGTTTGGAGACATCTCCTGGGCCGAATATCAGGAGATAGTCTTGATATTCTTGGTGAGTCAGGTACCATATACATGCTTCACTTGGTCTCCTCTGTTCCAGTAAAACTTATCAAGCCTTGACTCTCCCATTTTTCTTTTGATCCACTTTTTACTTAAGAGTCTTCCCTGTGATATCTCTTCTCTTAAATGGAAATAATCAAGGTCCTTTCGTGCCTGGAGGTACTTCTCTGCCTGCAAGCACAGTTCAGAAACCTATGGTTATATGCTCAATGCATATTTGAGCATATAAAAAATGAAATTATTTTTCTCTATGGCAGTATTAATATTTCCACATAAAACTATGGGATAATGGTTAAAACTGGAGAGAAGTTACAGTTCATCTAGTTTGATATTCTTTTCCAGAAGAGTAAGCTGAGGCCCTGGAGAAGGCAATGGCACCCCACTCCAGTAATCTTGCCTGGAAAATCCCATGGACAGAGGTGCCTGGTGGGCTGCAGTCCATGGGGTCGCTAGGAGTCGGACATGACTGAGCGACTTCACTTTCACGTTTCACTTTCAGCATCGGAGAAGGAAATGGCAACCCACTCCAGTGTGCTTGCCTGGAGAATCCCAGGGACGGGGGAGCTGCCGTCTATGGGGTCGCGCAGAGTCGGACATGACTGAAGCGACTTAGCAGCAGCAGCAGCAAGCTGAGGCCCAGGTAGAGTAAAAGGCTTGCCTGGGATCTCGCCTGCAGCCAGCTGTGTCCTTTTCCCTTTGCCAGATGGCCGTCTTTCTTTGGTACCATGTTCCTCTTCCTATCCCAAATGCTTTTTCCCTTGTTTTTCTGAATTCTCGGTTCTTTCTTGTCACGGCTTTCTTTTCCCAGCTCTCCATGTCAGCAGTGGAATTTGATCCCAGGTGCGAACCAGGGAGCTGTCCTATCCACTGTGTAGGTTTTTGATATTTTCCTTTCTCACTTGATACTGTAGACCCTTACTTAAAACAATCATAATTTACACACCCACACACATGTGCACACAGTTGCACATACATCAGTTCAGTCGCTCAGTCGTGTCCGACTCTTTGTGACCCCATGAATCGCAGTACGCCAGGCCTCCCTGTCCATCACCAACTCCCGGAGTTCACTCAGACTCACGTCCATTGAGTCCATGATGCCATCCAGCCATCTCATCCTCAGTCGTCCCCTTCTCCTCCTGCCCTCAATCCCTCCCAGCATCAGGGTCTTTTCCAATGAGTCAACTCTTCGCATGAGGTGGCCAAAGTACTGGAGCTTCAGTTTTAGCATCATTCCTTCCAAAGAAATCCCAGGGCTGATCTCCTTCAGAATGGACTGGTTGGATCTCCTGGTAGTCCAAGGGACTCTTAAGAGTCTTCTCCAACACCACAGTTCAAAAGCATCGATCCTTTGGCACTCAGCTTTCTTCACAGTCCAACTCTCACATCCATACATGACCACAGGAAAAACCATAGCCTTGACTAGACGGACCTTAGTCGGCAAAGTAATGTCTCTGCTTTTGAATATACTATCTAGGTTGGTCATAACTTTTCTTCCAAGGAGTAAGCGCCTTTTAATTTCATGGCTGCAGTCACCATCTGCAGTGATTTTGGAGCCCAAAAAAACAAAGTCTGACACTGTTTCTACTGTTTCCCCATCTATTTCCCATGAAGTGATGGGGCCAGATGCCATGATCTTCGTTTTCTGAATGTTGAGCTTTAAGCCAACTATTTAACTCTCCTCTTTCACTTTCAACAAGAGGCTTTTTAGCTCCTCCTCACTTTCTGCCATAAGGGTGGTGTCATCTGCATATCTGAGGTTATTGATATTTCTCCCAGCAATCTTGATTCCCGCTTGTGTTTCTTCCAGTCCAGCATTTCTCATCATGTACTCTGCATATAAGTTAAATAAGCAGGGTGACAATATAAGCCTTGACGTACTCCTTTTCCTATTTGGAACCAATCTGGAGTATCCTGCTTTAGTCAGCCTCGGTAGCATAGTGGTTAGGTGGGCAGGAACGCAGGCAGGCTAGGCTCTGTAGATCAAGAGTTCAAGTCCCAGAGGCCTCATAATCTGCCCAAAACATTAACAGTGACAAACTACCAAATGCATGTCATATTTCAGTGACTTTAATAATACTATTTAACTGCCTTTTCATTTTAAGCATTGTTTATAATTATCATGTATTATATATATATATGCAAGAAAACAAGTACATTTGTATACTTTTAGAAAGACAACTTTCTAAAACTATGTAAGTAAATGGTACAAATGTCTGTGATAAGTTTGTTTCAAACTAGAATAAATTATAATGGGAATTACTCAAGTGATCCCATGAGTAGAAAATAGTTCAGAGAGAAACTATTAAGAAGGGAACAAAACCCATGCTTTTTTTTCTTCCTAGACTAACCTCAGAAATGCAAGAAAGCATTTTTATCTACAGCCAATATATAGTCATAAGCTTGGGAAAGGTGGTTGTTTGAAAGGGTGTCAAAATTTCATTTAATGGACTTGCCTGAAGTAATGTCTCAGTGCAAGCATTCAAATTAGTGATATTAATGTTCATATTTTATGTGAAGGAACAATATTGGTATAACCTGGTCACTGATGCAAATCAGGAGACTCCCATCTTATTATAATAATTTCCCACTCCAATTTGATCAGGCTCAGTGACCTGGAGGTAATAAATGAGTAAGTCAACAAACCAAACAACAGATAAATAAATCAACTGCCAATAACATTCTTTCAAACCATCCAGTTCCCTGGGATTGATATGTTTAATTAAGGAAAATAAATTGTGCTGTGTTGAATTGCTAATGATGTTGTGAATCAAATAATATTTATATGATTTTTCTTGCAATATTTGTGTACTAATTATATTATTCAATACTGTATGAATAGGCAATAAAGGAAATAAAAATGAGATAATTTTACCATGTAGTGGGTTTTCTTTATGAAATCATAAGCAATTATTCATTTATTTGAATCAAAACAGAAAAATGCTAATCATCATGACACATAAAAATTATATTTAAGTCACAGTTGTAGATTTAGGGTGCCATTCTGTAATGAGATCCCTATACTCATAACTTTTGGTCATTATGGTGAATATTTTTCATTCTCTCACTGAACACACTGTGATTAAATTAGAATGATGAGTTCCACCTGACTTAATAAAAAGAACAGATTAGACAAAACTAAACAGAGAAACAATAAAACCACAAGCAATAGGATATCCATTGGCTACTGTAACTAAAATGTTTAGAGACTGGGACAGGATTTAATGTATAAACCCAACACTGTATTAAAGGAATCCTTTTCTATTCATGTTTTCTCTGACTCTTACACTGTGACTGCAACTCCATATGATGACTTCTTATAAAGTAAATATTTAGAAAGTTAGACTCTAGCACCACAGCATATATTTTAATCACTGTGTAGCCTTGGTTTCCTTATCTCTTCCTTAGCATCCTCAACTGGGCCCGAGTATCCTTATCTGAAAGAGAAAACAACAATAATACCTACACCATATTTTTGAGAAATTTGAATGAGCTAATAAAAAAGTGTAAAGCTCTCAGTTCAAGGTCTGATGGAACATAAGTCTTACAGACGAGTCAGATATACTTCTTGTTATTATGGTCAGAAGATGACTACAACGTTTAGAGACCTCACATCTCATACTATCAAACAAATAAGACTCCTATTTTCTCCTCATAACTATGAAGATTCTTACAATCTATTTTTCCATCATCCCCAACTAAATCCATTTCAGTTCAGTTCAATTCAGTCGCTCAGTTGTGTCCGACTCTTGGCGACTCCGTGGATGGTAAACACCAGGCCTCCCTCTCCATTACCTACTCCTGGAGATTACTCAAACTCACGTCCATTGAGTTGGTGATGCCATCCAACCATCTTATCCTCTGTCCTCTCCTTCTCGTCCTGCCTTCAATTTTCCCCAGCGTCAGGGACTTTCCAGTGAGGCAGTACTTCACATCAGGTGGCCAAATTATTGGAGTTTCAGCTCCAGCATCAGTCCTTCCAATGAATATTCAGGACTGATTTCCTTTAGGATGGACTGGTTGGATGTTCTTGCAGTCCAAGGGACTCTCAAGAGTCTTCTCCAACACCACAGTTCAGAAGCATCAATTCTTCAGTGCTCAGCTTTCTTTATACTCCAACTCTCTCATCCATATATGAGTACTTGAAAAAACCATAGCCTTGACTAACCAGAGGTTTGTTAGCAAAGTAATGTCTCTGCTTTTTACTAAGCTGTCCAAGTTGGGTATAGCTTCTTTTCCAGGGAGCAAGCATCTTTAAATTTCATGGCTGCAATCACCATCTGCAGTGATTTTGTGGCCCCTCCCCTGCAAAAAAAGTCTGTCACTGTTTCCATTGTTTCCCCACCTATTTGCCATGAAGTGATGGAATCAGATGCCATGATCATAGTTTTCTGAATGTTGAGTTTAGAGCCAACTTTTTCACTCTCTCCTTTCACTTTCATCAAGAGGCTTCTTTATTTTGGTTCATCACTTTCTGCCATAAGGGTAGTATCATCTGCATATCTGAGATTATTGATATTTTTCCTGGAAATCTTGATTTCAGCTTGTGCTTCATCCAGTCCAGCATTTCACATAATATACTGTCCATATAAGTTAAATAAGTAGGGTGACAATATACAGCCCTGACATACTCCTTTCCCAATTAGGAACAAGTCTATTGTTCCATGTCAAGTTCTAACTTATGCTTCATGACCCGCATACAGATTTATCCGGAGGCAGGTCAGGCGGTCTGGTATTCCCATCTCTTGAAGAATTTTCCATAGTTTGTTTTGATCTACACAGTCAAAGTCTTTGGCATAGTCAATAAAGAGATAGATGTTTTTCTGGAACTCTCTCAATTTGTTGATGATCCAACAGATCATCTTTCACAGCATCGTCTTTCAGGATTTGAAATAGCTCAACTGGAATTCCATCACCTCCACTTGCTTTACCCAAGGGATGCTTTCTAAGGCCCACTTATCTTCACATTCCAGGATGTCTGGCTCTAGGTGAGTGATCACACCATCGTGATTATCTAGGTTGTGAAGATCTTTTTTGTACAGTTCTTCTGTGTATTCTTGCCACCTCTTCTTAAATCTTCTGCTTCTATTAGATGGTCAACACCAACATCAGATTGATTATATTCTTTGCAGCCAAAGATAGAGAAGCTCTATACAGTCAACAAAAACAAGACCAGGAGCTGACTGTGGTTCAGTTCATGAACTCCTTATTGGAAAATTCAGACTTAAACAGAAGAAAGTATGGAAAACCACTACACCATTCAGGTCAAATCCCTTATGATTATACAGTGGAAGTGAGAAATAGATTTAAGGGTCTAGATCTGATAGACAAAGTGCCTGATGAACTTGGATGGAGATTCATGACATTGTACAGGAGACAGATATAAAGACCATCCCCATGGAAAAGAAATGCAAAAAAGCAAAATGGCTGTCTGTGGAGGCCTTACAAATAGCTGTGAAAAGAAGAGAAGCAAAAAGCAAAGTAGAAAAGGAAAGATATACGTATCTGAATGCAGAGTTCCAAAGAATAGCAAGGAGAGATACGAAAGCCTTCCTCAGCAGTCAATGAAAAGAAATAGAGAAAAACAACAGAATGGGAAAGACTACAGATTTGTTCAATAAATTAGAGATACCAAGAGAAGATTTCATGCAAAGATGGGCTCGATAAAGGACAGAAAGCTAATGAAGGTGATGGAATTCCAGTTGGGCTACTTCAAATCCTTTAACCACTCCTAAATACACCAATATAAGTAGGAAAAATTGAATCCCCAATTTAATCTGAGAGTGGGGTCAATGCAAGCTGAACCAAGACATATCCACTAAAATTTCAAACATGCTTTTTGCATGCTTTATTATATTCCAGCATATGAATCAATACCTAGTCTTTCTATACATACTATATAGAGTGCGCTGAATAAATTGTTATTTTTCACTATAGTCTAACATTATAAACATATGATAATAACACACATTTTAAAGTATCTGTATACCATTCACTTATATTTATGCAGAGTACACTATGTGAAATGCAGGCTGCAGGAAGCACAAGCTGGAATCAAGATTGCCTTGAGAAGTATCAATAATCTCAGACATGCAGATGACACTACCCTTATGGCAGAAAGTGAAGAACTAAAGTGCCTCTTGAAAGTGAAAGAGGAAAGTGGAAAAAACTGGCTTAAAGCTCAACATTCAGAAAACTAAGATCATGGCATCCAGTCTCATACTTCATGGCAAATAGATGGGAAAACAATGGAATCAGTGGCTGACTTTATTTTGGGGGGCTCCAAATTCACAGCAGATGGTGATGCAGCCATGAAATTAAAAGATGCTTACTCCTTGGAAGGAAAGTTATGACCAACCTAGATAGCATATTAAAAAGCAGAGACATTACTTTGCCAACAAAAGTCCATCCAGTCAAGGCAATGGTTTTTCCAGTGGTCATGTATGGATGTGAGAGTTGGATTATAAAGAAAGTTGAGGGTGGAAGAATTTATGCTTTTGAACTCTGGTGTTGGAGAAGAGTCTTGAGAGTCCCTTGGACTGCAAGGAGACCCAACCAGTCCATCTTAAAGGAGATCAGTCCTGAGTGTTCATCGGAGGGACTAATGCTAAAGCTGAAACTCAAATAGTTTGACCAGCTCATGCGAAGAGTTGACTCATTGGAAAACACCCTGATGCTGGCAGGCATTGGGGGCAGGAGGAAAAGGGCACGACAGAGGATGAGATGGTTGGATGGCATCACCAACTCAATGGATATGAGTTTGAGTGAACTCCGAGAGTTGGTGATGGACAGGGAGGCCTGGCGTGCTGTGATTCATGGGGTCGCAAAGAGTCAGACACGACTGAGTGACTGAACTGACCTATAAAATATAAAGAAGATTGCAATAAGTTATGTGAAAAGTAGTAGAAAACAAAGGTGAAATAATAACTGACTTGCACTCAAGAGAAGGAAATTGGACTTGATCCAAATTAGGAGCCAGAAAAGTCCTTGAATCCTTTTCTGATGTGATGAAACTAGTATTTCACAAGAAGTAATCTGAATGAATTACACAGAGACCACTGAAGGTAAGGGAACCAGTTACCAAATGGACAGTATATAAGATTCAGGTGCTAAAGCAGTAAACTAAAGTAGCAGCAGTGAAACAAGCAGGAAACAAGAACAAGATTTAGTGAGACATTTAATTTAATATATGAGAAGAAATGTATAGACAGTATTTTAGCTTAGTAATCAAAAACCATGGTGGTATTGATGCAAAAGTAGAGAATGAGTGAGAGTAAATATTAAGGAAAGAAGATCAAATTTTAATTGCTGAGTTGTGTGCCTTGTACGCAGGTCAAGAAGCAACAGTTAGAACTGGATGTGGAACAACAGACTGGTTCTAAATAGGAAAAGGAGTACGTCAAGGCTGTATATTGTCAGCCTGCTTATTTAACTTATATGCAGAGTACATCATGAGAAATGCTGGACTGGAAGAAACACAAGCTGGAATCAAGATTGCTGGAAGAAATATCAGTAACCTCAGATAGGCAGATTTTACCACCTTTATGGGATAAAATGAGGAAGAACTTTCCTCTTGATGAAAGTGAAAAAGGAGAGTGAAAAAGTTAGCTTAAAGCTCAACATTCAGAAAACTAAGATTGTGGCATCTGGTGCCATCACTTCATGGAAAGTAGATGGGGAAACAGTGGAAACAGTGGGAGACTTCATTTTTTTAGGTTCCAAAATCACTGCAGATGGTGACTCAGTCAGTTCAGTTCAGTTGCTCAGTCATGTCCGACTCTTTGCGACCCCATGAATCTCAGCATACCAGGCCTCCTTGTCCATCACCAACTCCTGGAGTTCACTCAGACTCATGTCCATTGAGTCAGATATGCCATCCAGCCATCTCATCCTCTGTTGTCCCCTTCTACTCCTGCCCCCAATCCCTCCCAGCATCAGGGTCTTTTCCAATGAGTCAACTCTTTGCATGAGGTGGCCAAAGTAATGGAGTTTCAGCTTTACCTCATTCCTTCCAAATAAATCCCAGGGCTGATCTTCAGAATGGACTGGTTGGATCTCCTTGCAGTCCAAGGGACACTCAAGACTCTTCTCCAACACCACAGTTCAAAAGCATCAATTCTTTGGTGCTCAGCCTTCTTCACAGTTCAACTCTCACATCCATACATGACCACTGGAAAAACCATTGCCTTGACTAGACAGACTTTTGTTGGCAAAGTAATGTCTCTGCTTTTCAATATGCTATCTAGGTTGGTCATAACTTTTCTTCCAAGGAGTAAGCACCTTTTAATTTCATGGCTGCATTCACCATCTTCAGTGATTTTGGAGCCCCCCAAAATAAAGTCTGAAACTGTTTCCACTGTTTCCCCATCTATTTTCCATGAAGTGTTGGGACCAGATGCTTTGAGCTTCGTTTTCTGAATGTTGAGCTTTAAGCCAACTTTTTCACTCTTCTCTTTCACTTTCATCAAGGGGCTTTTTAGATGGTGACTGCAGCCATGAAATTTAAAGATGCTTACTCCTTGGAAGGAAAGTTATGACCAACCTAGATAGCATATTCAAAAGCAGAGACATTACTTTGCCAACAAAGGTCTGGCTAGTCAAGGCTATGGTTTTTCCAGTGGTCATGTATGGATGTGAGAGTTGGACTGTGTAGGAAGCTGAGTGCTGAAGAATTGATGCTTTTGAACTGTGGTGTTGGAGAAGAGTCTTGAGTGTCCCTTGGACTGCAAGGAGATCCAACCAGTCTATCCTAAAGGAGATCAGTCCTGAATGCTCATTGGAAGGACTGATGTTAAAGCTGAAACTCCAGTACTTTGGCCACCTGAGGTGAAGAACTGACTCATTGGAAAAGACCATGATGCTGGGAAAGATTGAAGGTGGGAGGAGAAGGGGATGACAGAGGATGAGATGGTTGGATGGCATCATCAATTCAATAGATATGAGTTTGAATAAACTCCAGGAGTTGGTGATGGACAGGGAAGCCTGGTGTTCTGCAGTCCATGGGGTTGCAAAGAATCCAACAGACTGATAAACTGAACTGAACTGAACTATGTCTTGAGAGTAGGAATATTAAAATAGAGAAATCATAGCTCCAGTTTTATATATAAAAGTGAAGTTCACTTGAGAGGTCAAATTTGGAACATCTTGGAAGAGTCATCTTCATCTTCTACATGTTCTAAAACTAAATGTAGATTTAAAATATACTCTTGAATTTCCAACCAAGAAAATGTCTTCTTTTATTGAATCCTTTGAATTATCTGGTGTAAATAATCCAAATGTTCTCTCACATAATTTTTCCAGTCATTTGAATCAAACTTATTACTTATATATAACTGTGCTGTCCTTTTTCAGATTTAATGCAGTATTCTATAACACGTGAATGTGTTATTGCTTAGTCGTTAAGTCATGTCCAACTCTGCAACCCCAAACAGAAGTCTGCCAGGTTCCTCTGTCCATGGGATTTCCATTGGTGGTAAAGAGTTTGTATTCTATTTCCAAAGTTTGTCTTTTTAAAGTTTTCCTTAATCATCCAAAATGCCAAGCGCATTGTCTGAACTGTGGAGTCAGCAAATTTGCTTCGACTAAAGTAGGAGAGAAATTAAGTCATAATCCATTTAATGTCTTCTGTTGTCAGTAGGAAAGAAAGACTTTTTGCTGTATGCTGAATGCAAAACAGATGTTGTTCAGTAGGTTTGACTATGGACCCTCAATTTTTTACTTTTAAGACAACATTTAAAGATGCCAGATTGCTCTCATCACAAGTGTCAACCATTCATTAGCTTAATGGAAAAAGGTAACAGATTATGTATATAATAGTCACCCAGGGAGAAGACATACATTTACAACCCATAACACTTACGTAGATAGATTGTAGACATAATAATCTTCCACAGGAGGGAGAGAGGCAAACAATTACTCTAATGGAAAGCAAGAGAATGTGATTAACATTAAATGCTACCCAAAGACAGATACTTGTGGTGGGAATGACTTGCAGGATAACTGTATAACTTGGCCTAGAGTTTTGGGCAAGAGAGGTAGGGAAGAAATAAATGTATTTAGATGCCACAGTTCAAAGAAATCATATAGATTTGCCTTTTACTTTTTGAAAGAATCACTTTTTTTTTTCCTGGTGTGCAAACTGAATTTATAAAATGGCTTCTAAAGATCACACACCTTAATTCCCTGTAAATATGGTGAGATGTCACTCTCATTATGATATTAGGTTATATGTCTCAGCTGACCTTCAGACAGGGAGATGATCTTGTTGGGCCTTACCTAATCACATGAGCCCTTACAAACAAAACAAAATGAAAATGTATTTGTCTGATAGCAGAAGTCAGAGATATAGAACATGGGAAGGGGTGGATATAATGTGGGATTGAGGATAAAATATGTGACCTGAGAAGTGTGGTGTTCTTAAGGAATTGAGAAAGTCTCCTGGGGCTAAAAGCCAGGAAATTAAGGAAATCCTTGGTCCTACTACTTCAGAGAACTGAACCCTGCAGAGAGAAGGAATGAGCTTGAAAGAGGAACACAATTTCTAATAAGAAAGCAACTGGCTGACACTTTGATTTCAGGTTTCTGAGACCGTGAGTATAGAACTCAGCTAAGTTCCCCTGGATTTCCAACATATGGAACCGTGACATAGAAAAAGTAACATTAGAAAGCAAAGCTGCTACACAGTACTTTGGCCGCCTAATGTGAAGAGCCGCCTCACTGGAAAACACTGATGCTGGGCAAGATTGAAGGCAAAAGGAGAATGGGGCAGCAGAGGATGAGATGTTTAGATATCATCACTGACTGATGCATAAATATGAGCAAACTCTGGGAGACAGTGGTGGATAGGGAAACCTGGCGTGCAGCCAGTGTCATGTCCCTGCAAAGAGCTGGATATGACTTAGCGACTAAACAACCTTGATTTTATCAGAACTAGAAACCAACAGTTTTACTACAATAGTAAACACCTGCAATATGGAATCAAAAATAATTTCAAATATGCAATATGGATAGCCATGAATGAAAAAAACATAGACATGTCATCACTGAAAAATAATTCAAAGCAGAAGGGTTATGGAGAATGTAATAATATATATGTATTCATTTTGACTACTAGGTATTAAACTGAGAAACAGTATTTTAAGAAAGCGTTTTTGGTTTGTATTGTCATGCTTATCAATATATAATGAAATAAAATATATAGCTGAATATAAATTTTGAGTTTTCCTTTTCTTTGAATTATTATGATATCATTTATTAAATGTCTGATTTATCTGTATTTACAAATGAGAGAATTGATTACATTTTTTGATATGTAGTTGTCTCATGTACTTACTGTCCAGGGTATAATAATTATATATTGCATGTTAATGAAATCAATTAATGGGTTAATCAATTTTGTATCTTTATCTTTAAAGATACAAAAAGATTTGTGCATGTGTTGAAAATTAGAAAATACATTTGAGTTTAGCATAGCAAGGGCAAAGCAGAAATGATGTATGTATAACACACTGCACTGTATAGGGACATGCACAAATAAAAACTTAGAGAAAACAAATAATTTTATACTAAAATTGGTGTTCTGACTTTTCTTTTCTTTTTTTTTAAACTTTTAGTGTTTTATTCATTTTCATAGTTTTACAGTATTAGTAAAAAGAAAAAAAAAGCCATTATAAATAAGTATAAAATGGAAGTTGATCAAAAAATAACCCCAAGTCTTCCTTGACTCCCACCCTCCCGCCAAAAAACTAGCTAGTATATGGCAAATATCCTTTTCACACATTATCTTTAGGCATATAGTCACTTTGTAGAGGTGGATGGTTTAGTCGCTAAGTTGTGTCTGACTCTTGTGACCCCACGGACTGTAGCCTGCCAGGCTCCTCTGTCCATGGTGTTTTCCAGGCAAGATTACTGGAGTGGGTTGCCATTTCCTTCTCCCTGACTTTTCTAAATAACTTACATTGAATTTGCTTTAAAACAAATTAATTTACAATTTTAAAATTGTATTTTAACTTCCGTTACACACCACTCATACTGCTTGCAAATTTCTCATCAATAGTGAGCCCAATTCTTACTTTCCTAATCATGAAGGAATATACTCTGAAGGGGAGACAATCAAAAGACTGACTCAAGGTTTTAAAAGTCTTACCAGCCCCACTCCCACAATTTGCATTTTAAGATAATGAGATTAGATCTAACAATAGAAAGATCTTACCAGACCCATTAGCGCTTCCCTGGTGTCTCAGAGGTTAAAGCATCTCCCTCTAATGCGGGAGACCTGGGTTCAATCCCTGGGTCAGGAAGATCCCCTGGAGAAGGAAATGGCAACCCACTCCAGTACTCTTGCCTGGAGAATCCCATGGACGGAGAAGCCTGGTGGGCTACAGTCCACGGGGTCGCACAGAGTCAGACATGACTGAGCGACTTAACTAACTAACTGTCTCATGTAGCACATTCTTTTTAGTAAGGAAGTAAATAGGTGAGAAATTTCCTTTTTATTTTATTTTACCATTTTGATTGTGAAAATATTACAATACATAATAAATACTCCTTTCCATTTAGGGGACTGCAATTTCATATGTACTCTGGCAAGTAGCAGTTGTGAAGTAGCAGATAAAGAAGAAACGAAAATAAACCATTCTATTAAAATAGAACACTACCTTTCATGTATTTGGAATCAAACTAACATGGCATTTCTAGGTTTGAGTAAATACTTTGCTCTTCCCTCATGCTCTTTTTTTTCATTGAACACATTGTGTTTCCTGTATTTTTTTCATTTCTCTCTCATGATAATTGCCACTAATTTCTAGGGAAATACATCCATTACTACTGAATCTGTGATGGAAAATCATAGCAATTCCTTATTTCTTACATTATTCTTTTATTTTTCAATTTCTTTTTCTGCCATTGTTATAAGGCTTTGTGATTCTGTTGAGTGTGAATATTTTCTATATGATTACATTGGAGACACAAAATATTAACATTTAAAATTAGCTTTGCTTTTTCTATGTTATAATTGCTTAGATATCTCTAATATTAAATGGTCAGTGTTTTAAATCACAACTTGATATAGGTATGACTTAATCTCTACTTGACTGTACAAATGAACCATGAAGTGTTTCACTGTGACTTCCAGGTGGCCAAATCAGAAAACACTGGATGGCCAGAGTTAATCCCTCTGAAGGAAGCTGATAAGTTGTCACTCTCTCCACTGTTTCTATGCTTTCAAAATGTTAAATGTAAGCAATTCTCAATAAGGTCAGAAATCTGTTTCTGAATCCAAAATTCTTTTTTTAACCTTTATTACAGGACCTTTCTATACTTGATACTGTCAATCATATCTTCCTCCAGAAATCACACAATCCTCTGAATATCTTGAATTCTTTCTCTTCTCCACATACTTTTTATCAATTTTCTTTGTGCTCCTATCCTCTTCTTCCCAGCCATTCAGTGTTGAAACCTCCAATCTTTTCATAGCCATAATTATTATTCTTTTTATTCTATATATTCTTCCTCTAGTGATTTCAGCTCCCAGTGATAAGCAGATCACTCCCTATTCTGTATGTCAAATCCAGTCTCCCCTCTCAGCTCCCAGGGAATGTACACAACTGCCAGTTTCTAAACTCCTCTTGGATATGTGGCAGCTATCCAAACTTAACATGCCCGAAGTCAAACTCAGAGATATCTGGCATGTACTAGTCCTCTATTTCTGTGTAACAAATTACCTCACAACTTGGAGGCTGAGTACAAATCAAATATTTATTTTCTCTCAGTTTCTCTAAGTCAGAAACTTAGGAGTGGCTTGACTAAATTATTTCGGCTTGGTTTTCTGTCAGGTGTAGCCCATGACTGCAGGCATTTAAGGCTTGATGAAAGGTGGAGGATATACTTCTAAAGTACATTACTCACAAGTCTAGGCAATCAAGGTTGTGTTATCAGAAGGCCTCCTTTACTCTCCTCATGGGCTACTGCTGAGGTCTCGATGGTAGACGGCTTCTCCAAGAGACCAATACAGGGGCTGCCACATCACCTCCACAGTATTCTCTCAGGTGCTCAGGTCAGTCAGGATATAGAATGAGAGGAGAAGTACACAGAAATTGTGAACACCAAACAGTAAGGATTCTTGGGGCCATCTTGAACCTCCCACCACAGTATGCAAGTTAATTTTTCTGGATTTGGGTAATGATAACGAATAGGCAAGTCAAAGATCTAAGATTCACTCTTGACACTGTCCTTGCCTCCATTCTTCTGTATTCACTCAGCTGCTTACCTTTATGACTTTGCTTCTAATTTGAATCTGTTTTATCAAATCTACTGCTACCACCTTAACAATACTGGGTCCAATTGCATATATTTTCATCTTCTTATGGCTGGTATTTGCACTGAAATTAAACTTTTTTAAAACACATATTAATTTGTGTCATAATTTTGCTTAAAAATATTTCCTTGATTTCCTGTTGATATTGGCAAAAGATCATTCACATGACTTTCAAAACCCTATGTGGTTTAGCCTCTACCTACTTCTTCAACTACAACTTGTCTGATATTTCCCTTTCTGTTTATTATCAGATATACACAAAAGTACCTGATACATGTGAAACACTGAGTTATATGTTGAGCGGCATAAAAGACAATATGATAGGTTCATTTGAGTTGCTTAAAGTTTGTTTAAAAGGATAAATTGAATATAGCTGACGGTAATATAAGAAAAATTATGGAAAGTCCTAATATGACATAAGGTGTCTTTACTAAGTTCAAAAACAGTTTCTAGAATGTTTGGGATTGTCAGGCTTTTCACAGGCTTTATTCTATTTTTCTAAGGAAAATCACCAATTCTGCCATTTCCAGTATGCAAACACAAACCAGAAAAAAAAAATGTTGTTTTAGTGAATTGAGTGTTTATATTTGTTAAAACATCACAGAAACTGTGTGACAAGGAGGTAACAGAGTGATACCTAACCCTTAGCCCCAAATTTCTAGAGACAAGTTAAATACTCTGCTTGAAGCCAGCTATTGTGAGTTTTCACAGGGAACTTTTTGACCTTCTTTCCAAGCCAAAGACATATCCATCCTCACAGAGTATCTTCTTGCACTCAATGACTATCATGAAATTTAAGTGTAGGCTTCTCTGATGGCTTAGATGGTAAAGAATCCTGCATGTGGAAGACCTGGGTTCTATCCCTGGGTTGGGAAGATCCTCTGGAGGAGGGCATGGCAACACACTCTAGTAGCCTTGCCTGGAGAATCCCCATGAACAGAGGAACCTGGTGGGCTACATTCCATAGGGTCACATAGACTTCCTCATTTATCCCACATAGAAGAAATTGTTAGAATACTATAAAAATGAAATTCATTCACATTTTTAAACTATGGTATATTTTTATGTTTGTGTTTATAATTATATATATATATTTATATTTGTACTGTAAGTTCTAATTGCCATGTGAAACATGATTAAGAGGGATCTTTGCCAAACATAAGTTTAATCATGAAAACTAACAAAATATGTGTTGTTCAGTTGCTAAGTCATGTCCAGTTCTTTACTTTCCGATGAACTGCAGCATGCCAGGCTTCCTTGTCCTTCATTATCTCTCTGAGTTAGCTCAAACTCAAGTCCATTGAGTAAGTGATGCCATCCAACCATCTTATCCTCTGTCACCACCTTTTTCTTCTGCCCTCAATCTTTCCTAGCTCGAGAGTTTTTCCAGTGACTTGGCTCTTTGCATCAGGTGGCCAAAGAATTGGAGATTCAGCTTCAGCATCAGTTCTTCTAATGAGTATTCAGGGTTGATTTCCCTTAAAATTGACTGTTTTGATTTCATTGCTATCCAAGCGATTCTCAAGAGTCTTCTCCAGGATCACAATTAATTCTTTGGCTCTCAGCCTTCTTTATGGTCCAACTCTCATATCTGTACAACTATTGGAAAAATCATATTGTTGACTATATGGGCCTATGTCAGCAAAGTGATGTCTCTGCTTTTTAGTATGCTGTTTTGTCATAGCTTTCCCGCCTTCCCCAAGGAGCAAACATCTTTCAGTTTCATGGCTGCAGTCCCTGTCCACAGTGATTTTGGAGCCCCCCAAATAAAATCTACCGCTATTTCCACTATTTCCCCATTTATGTGCCGTGAAGTAATGCAACCAGATGCCATGATTTTGGTTTTTTGAATGATAGTGTTAACCAGTTTTTTAACACTACTCTTTCACCTTCATCAAGAGGCTTTTTAGTTCCTCTTCACTTTCTGCCATTAGAGTGGTATTATATGCATATCTGAGGTTGTTGATATTTCTCCTGGCAATCTTGATTCCAGTTTGTGATTCATCTAGCCACAAGAGGAATTGAGGGGCAAGATGAAGTGACTGATGTTATGATTCAAGTGGATTAAGAAGGGCTACATGGAAGAGATAATATGGGAATATTAAGGATGGCTTATTCTACAGAACACAGACATTCATTGAAGAAGGTGTTTCAGGCATGGGGACTATCATTTATAGAACATTGAGTTGGAAAATTGCCAGGAAAATCTGCAAACAACATTATGTTCAACTTGGTGACATTAGAGTATTTGATATATGCCTCTGTAAAATAAGAGAGCACTGTAAATGTAAGTTATTGATATGTAATGCCACGCGTAAAGAATTGGATTTTTCCTGAAGGCATCTTTCATTAGGAACGCATAGTCTTTTAATGTGCCGACTAAGGTCCGTCTTTTCCTGTGGTCATATATGGATTGAGAGTTGGACTGTGAAGAAGGCTGAGCGTCGGAAGAATTGACACTTTTGGACTGTGGTGTTGGAGAAGACTCTTGAGAGTCCTTTGGACTGCAAGGAGATCCAACCAGTTCGTTCTGACGGAGATCAACCCTGGGATTTCTCTGGAAGGAATGATGCTAAAGCTGAAACTCCAGTACTTTGGCCACCTCATGCGAAGAGTTGATTCATTGGAAAAGACTCTGATGCTGGGAGGGATTGGGGGCAGGAGGAGAAGGGGACGACAGAGGATGAGATGGCTGGATGGCATCACTGATTCGATGGATGCGAGTTTGAGTGAACTGTGGGAGTTGGTGATGGACAGGGAGGCCTGGCGTGCTGCGATTCATGGGGTCGCAAAGATTCGGACACAACTGAGCAACTGAATTCAACTGAACTGAACTGAACCTGTATACCTCTGAATACAAATAGTATCAAAAATTTTGTAAGCAATCTGTTGGTTAGTGTTAATCTTCAAGATATTTAATAATATAAAATTAGATATTCCTACTTGATTAAAAAAAAACTTTGTAGAATCTAATATAGGCCTCTTAATAAATCAATTTGTTTTTATATTTAGATTAAATATACTCTGGCATCTACCTTATAGTTAAGAATAGAGTAGAAAAAGGCCCTAGGATTAAGAATGCTTCATTAAGTTCTTTCAATATCACTTCAATTTGTGGATCCCTCCTCAGCATACAATCAGAGGCTCATTTGTCTTCTCAGAACTCTCAAAACTACTTAGAATCATGTACTCACATACTATATAATTCAAGTAGGTTATAACAATGAATGCTAAAATTAGTCTTTTGTGCTATGCAAAATGCTATTTCTCTGAGCAAAGGGCAACTTGCTTTTCCTTGATTGTGTCAAAGAAATCCACAGCTGAACATCAGTTAAAGTTGTAAAACCAAATTTCATTCAGGAAATACTAAAACATAAGAAAAGAGAGCTCAGTACAGAACTGGGCTCAATCCTGAACACAAAGGGAAGTGTGAATTATATAGTCAAGGAGCAGGGTAGTGTGATCAACTGATGGAAAATTACTAGTAGGAGACATTAGGGCTAGAGGGGATTCTGGCTAAAGGTGTTTACAGGATTCTTGCTGAAGACAGGCCCCAGTGAATGATGGGGATATGATTTGATGAGATAGTGAAAGAGATCAGAGATCCAGAGTGAGATTTCTTGCTAAAGTGACTTAACAAGGTCATGTAAAGAGGAACACAGAATTCCAAACATTAACCCTCCAGGATAATAGGATTCAGAGGTGATCTTTTCATTTGAAAAACAAATGCAGAATACTAAGGAAAGATTGACAGTACTTTGAGGACATTTCAGCAAGACCACAAATGCCACTGTGAGCATTCAGTAACATCAAATGTTATACACTGATCCTTGGTTTGTCTTTAGATATTCTTATGGAAAGCATTTCCTTGCTTTTCTGAAAGGCTCTTTGATTCTTAAGTAATTAAAGCTGATTAATCTTATTTTTACCTCATTTGATTGTTTTTTTTTTTTTTTCTGTTGAATTCTACTTTTAACTTGTGGAGGATGGTGCTGATAATAGAGGACATTTTAATCACTGTGCTCTGATGATAGATGGTCATTTCATTTAATCAAATGTTACTTGACAGAGTATTGTCTTTGGGGTTTGTTCTGGTAGTAATTCAGAGATTGGCCACATGTGGTGGGGTAGAGGACATACTGTAACTTTCTTTAATAATATGGTTAGACCATGACATGAAAAACAACACGAATCTTATACAATTTCCAAACCCACATATACTATTATTAAAATGAACTATGATTTTTTAAAAATCCTGTGAGAAATACCTAACATTAAATGCTGAATAGCTTTTCAAATCATCTTTATATTTTGTTCCTTAATTGAAATTCAACCATATGCTAGGAATATGGTTGACATATTACAAATCCATCTCTTTTGTCATCTAAATAGTTTCTATATGTTAAAATATGTATTTAATATATATTAAATCCCCAATATACAAGTCCATATTCTGAAAACTAAAGATTTCAAATCATCAGTTCAGTTCAGTTCAGTCGCGCAGTCGTGTCCGACTCTTTGCGACCCCATGAATCACAGTACGCCAGGCCTCCCTGTCCATCACCAACTCCAGGAGTTCACTCAGACTCACGTCCATTGAGTCTGTGATGCCATCCAGCCATCTCATCCTCGGTCGTCCCTTTCTCCTCCTGCCCCCAATCCCTCCCAGCATCAGGGTCTTTTCCAATGAGTCAACTCTTCGCATAAGGTGCCCAAAGTACTGGAGCTTCAGTTTTAGCATCATTCCTTCCAAAGAAATCCCAGGGTTGATCTCCTTCAGAATGGACTGGTTGGATCTCCTTGCAGTCCAAGGGACTCTCAAGAGTCTTCTCCAACACCACAGTTCAAAAGCATCAATTCTTCTGCGCTCAGCCTTCTTCACAGTCCAACTCTCACATCCATACATGACCACAGGAAAAACCATAGCCTGACTAGACGGACCTTAGTCGGCAAAGTAATGTCTCTGCTTTTGAATATACTATCTAGGTTGGTCATAACTTTTCTTCCAAGGAGTAAGCGCCTTTTAATTTCATGGCTGCAGTCACCATCTGCAGTGATTTTGGAGCCCAAAAAAACAAAGTCTGACACTGTTTCTACTGTTTCCCCATCTATTTCCCATGAAGTGATGGGGCCAGATGCCATGATCTTCGTTTTCTGAATGTTGAGCTTTAAGCCAACTTTTCCACTCTCCTCTTTCACTTTCAACAAGAGGCTTTTTAGCTCCTCCTCACTTTCTGCCATAAGGGTGGTGTCATCTGCATATCTGAGATTATTGATATTTCTCCCAGCAATCTTGATTCCAGCTTGTGTTTCTTCCAGTCCAGCATTTCTCATGATGTACTCTGCATATAAGTTAAATAAATCATACATGGTATACAATTGGCTGAATAGATCTTGCTTCAAATTTGAGAATGTTTTAGATATTTTTTTCATGTATAAAGAGGTAATAACCTTTTATAAAAATCTGTGAGGCTTCTTGTTTAACATAGTAAACCACAGTTCAAAACTTCCAAAATTGATAAAATAAATGAGCAAAAAAGCACCAGCAATACTAAACCAATAACTAACATGAGAAAAAGTGATGTCACACAAAAGATAAAGAATCTTCAAAGCTTGGCTTGATGCATCCAAGTAAAATACATAGAATTAGAGTCTAAGCTGATATCTTCTTACAGAAAGGAAATCTTCATGCTAAACCAGGAGAGCAAAATCTCTGGCCATAAAAGGAAGAGGATTTGTCTCTGTATGAGCTATTCCTTGTGACATCAGTGTTTTGCAAATAGACACCTTCAAACTCAAACATAAAACAAATAGTCATTTATTTGATCATGCTTCTGTAGTTCAGGGATTTAAGTTGGGCATGGCTGCATGACTGAGTGGCTTATCTAGTGTGGGAACACTCACACATCAGGCATCCAGTTGACTGTAGCTGGACAAGTGGGAAGAGAGAAGTGTTGCCTGTGATTCTCACCTTACTACGCATTAGCTCAGGTATATCCTCACGGTGGTGGCTTACGGGATAAGCCCAGTCACATAAACTCTTGCATGGAGCAGGAGTTGAGACTCTGGGTGCAGAAATGCCAAAGCTACTGCTTGAGCAAAGGTTAGCAATATCAGCTCCCTGCGTGCTCTGTCGCTACGTTGTGTCCAATTCTGTGCGACCCCATGGACTGTTGCCCACCAGGCTCATCTGTCCATGGGATTTCCAGGAAAAATACTGGAGCAGGTTGCCATTTCCTTCTCCAGGGGATCTTCCTGACCCAGGGATCAAATCCACCTCTCTTGCATTGGCAAGCAATTCTTGACCACTGAGCTGCCAGGAAACTTACTAGTATTGCAGTAGTCACTAAGTCAGACTTTTGTTGTTCAGTGTCTAAGTCATGTCCAACTCTTTGCATCCTCACGGACCGCAGTGTGCCAGGGGTCCCTGTCCCCCACTGTCTCCTGGAGTTTGTTCAAATTCATGTCCATTGAGTCAGACTGAGAGAGTATCAATATAATCAAGTTGCAGTGGCAAAACGTGAGGCCTCAGGAGTGGCGAAGCAGTACAGCTACTAACTCACTCAGCTGAACCCTCTACTGAGTATCTAGAAACTTTTATAACATATTTAGGAGAATAACAGTGAAGACACAGTGAAAGGCTTGACTTTCTCACTCCTCATTTTTCCCTTGTCTTGTTCTATGAGGTAAAGAGAAACTGGTAGAATTTAACATCTGGCACCTTGCGTTGTAACGCCCTGAGGAAGATACATATATCTTAGATAAAATGTGAACAGAGTACAGAAAAATCCACTGAGCCACGAGCATATATCAGTGAAAAGAGAAGAACTAGACACGACTGTGTTCATTCAATGTGGTCAAGAGTTTACAACAGGAATTGAAAACCTGGATTACAAAGGAGAGGGAGAGATGACATTCCTTAGAATTAAAAAAAAAAGAAAAAAAAAACTAAGAGAATATTTGGAAAATAAAGTTAAGAACACACAGTTGAAGAGAATATAAAGCTGTAAACTGAAGACCATCTTTATTTGAGTTATTTCCAGTATGGGACTTTAATGAGTAAAGTTACTGTGACACAAGCACATAAGCACAGGTTTTATACAGTCATATGCTTTCATTCCTTTGGATAAATACTTAGGAGCGGGATCATAGGATTATGTGCTAAATATGTTTCCCTTCATAAACAAACACTGTCAGTTGTATCTAAAATTGTGCGTCTCATTTCATATTCCAACTAGCAGTATATGAGGAGTCCTAGCTGGTATGTGTCTTTACCAACACTTGGTATTGTCAATCTCTTTTACTCTAAAAGTATTCTAATGAGCATAGATTTACTTTGAATTTTAGTAAAGGTTAAGGACATTGAACATATTTCATGTGCTTGTTTGTAATCTTAATATATTCTTTAGTAGAATATATGTGAAATATTTCTATTATATCATAAAATTGCACTCTTCATCTTATACAGAGTTGTAGGATCACTTTATATATTCTGTATACAACTCTTTAAGAAACGCATGGTATGTTGTGAATGATCTCTTCTAGATTGGGTTTTTCCCTTTCATTTTCAAAATAGTTTTTTTCAATGTCTTTTCCTTAGAGACAGAGCAAGGCACATATATATGTGCACACACATATGCATACATATATATGTAAATTGTGTGTTCCCAGTAAATACTAGAAACATCATACTCTTTTTAAATTTACATTCACTGAGTTCCTTCAGTTTATTAGCAAACTTCATATATGTAAAAACATATTTCTGCATTCCTAGAAAAATGCAATTCAAATATAAAATATACCACATAAGAATACAGGAAGAATGCTTGCTCTTCAAAAGTCTTATGTTTCTTTTAATCCTTCAAAGTTTGGATAGACTTGGAAAACAGTGACCCTGGGCAAAAAGTATAAATTTCAGTCAGATTTTAAAAATGGAGGGTAGAAAAAATAAAGAAAAAAAAAAAGGAGGGTGGTTTTTAGTAATTCACAAGAGGACAAAAGGGATCTTGAGGTTTTATTTAGTATATTCCCAATAACTCAATAACTCTAAAAATCATTGTTTAAAGTAACTTCTATTATTTTCTTTTTTTTTTTTTGAAAATGCAGTCCAGTGTTGCTAAGCTATGTTGGTCCACTCCACTTCAATTACATCTCCACAGAGAACATGAGGGTATTTGAATTATCTCACTGTTTACAGAGTGCTATTATAACATGGAAAATTGAAAGTGAAAGTTAGTCGCTCAGTTGTATCTGACTCTTTGTGACACCATGGACTATATAGCCTGCCAGGTTCCTCAGTCTATTGAATTCTCCAGGCAACAATACTGGAGTAGGTAGCCATTCCCTTCTCCAGAGGATCTTCCTGACCTAGGGATTGAACTCAGGTCTCCTGCATTGCAGGAAGATTCTTTACCATCAGAGCCTCCAGAGAAGCCTGATAACATGCAAAGTTATGTCCAAAATGCAATTCTGTAGCATGCAGAAACACTGCTGGCTTAGAGAACTGATCCAGAGTTTCTTCTGGAGAAGGAAACGGCAACCCACTCCAGAATTCTTGCCTGGAGAATCCTATGGATGGAGGAGCCTGGTGGGCTACAGTCCATGGGGTTGCAAAGAGTCGGACACAACTGAGCGACTTCACTTCCAGCGTTTCTTACTGCATTTGAATCTCATAAACTATATAAAATAAACATAAAAAGATGTGATAACTTTTTTCCCCCTAGAGTTGAAACCATGGAGGAATTGAGTAAGAATGGGAACAATACCTGAATCCTTTATTTAATACCTCTGAAGCCAAGCCAGGATAGCATGAAGATTCTTGGCTAGCTTACAGGTATATATGTTACTTCAACATACCGTTGCAAATAGACTCTATGCAACAAATTGTTAAGATGTATTTCACTTGGTCTAAGATATGCAGATGACACAACCCTTATGGCAGTTAAATAAGCAGGGTGACAATATACAGCCTTGACGTACTCCTTTTCCTATTTGGAACCAGTCTGCTGTTCCATGTTTGGCTGCATCACCATCTGCAGTGATTTGGGAGCCCCAAAAAATAAAGTCTGACACTGTTTCTACTGTTTCCCCATCTATTTCCCATGAAGTGATGGGACCAGATGCCATGATCTTCGTTTTCTGAATGTTGAGCTTTAAGCCAACTTTTTCACTCTCCTCTTTCACTTTCAACAAGAGGCTTTTTAGCTCCTCCTCACTTTCTGCCATAAGGGTGGTGTCATCTGCATATCTGATGTTATTGATATTTCTCCCGGCAATCTTGATTCCAGCTTGTGTTTCTTCCAGTCCAGTGTGTCTCACAATGTACTCTGCATAAAAGTTAAATAAGCAGGGTGGCAATATACAGCCTTGACGTACTCCTTTTCCTATTTGGAACCAGTCTGTTGTTCCATGTCCAGTTCTAACTGTTGCTTCCTGACCTGCATATAGGTTTCTCAAGAGGCAGGTCAGGTGGTCTGGTATTCCCATCTCTTTCAGAATTGTCCACAGTTTATCATGATCCACACAGTCAAAGGCTTTTGCATAGTCAAAAAAGCTCTTTAGGTGATATAAATTGGTTTAGACTTTCTTTAGGCATTGCTACTTATCAACTGAATAACCTATTTAATACTTTAAAAGGAGATCCGGATTTAAATAGCCCTCGTTCACTTTCTCAAGAGGCATGAAAGGAACTCTATTTAGTGAAAAAAAATTACAAAAACAGCTTCTTACTTCCATCACACTAGATTTACCTCTAGAATTATTTATACTCCCCTCTCTTCATTCTCCCACAGGACTTCTTGCCCAACAAGAACACCCAGTAGAATGTATCTGTACCCGTTTTAGGGGAATAAAGTCACTTACACCCTACCTTGATTTAATTGCTCTAATCATTATCAATGGAAGAAATAGGACTAAAACTCTAATTGGCTCCGATCCTCATAAAATTGTATATCTATCAATAAATCTCAAATTGAGAACACATTACAAACTTCTACCGATTTCCAAATAGCTTTTACTCATGGTAATGAGCAGGCTGATAAACTGGTTCCTTTGCTACTCCAAAGGAACAGTGTGCTCTGTTGCATAACAATGCCGGCTATGGAAAATCCCATACTGTCAGGCTAAAGAAATTATTAGTAATTGCTCTACTTGTAGGCCCCTACATCTTCGACCCATCGCCCAAGGTATGAATCCTCGCAGTTTGCAACCTAATAAACTATGGCAAATGGATGTAACTCATTGCCCTGAACTTTCTCCATTTTCTTTCTTGCATGTCTGTATCAGCACTAAGTCTTCTTTTATTTGGGCCACACCTCTTCACGGTGAGGCTACACAACATGTTATAACTCATTCATTAGCTTGTTTTGCTGTAATTGGAACTCCTAGTTCTTAAAAAATAGACAATGGCCCTGCCTATATTTCTAGACACTTTAAACATTTTTTACAGTCTTTTTCTATTAAACATATTACAGGTATTCCTTATAATCCACAGGCACAAGGCATAGTCAAACGAGCACATCACACACTAAAGCTGCAAATAAAAAAATTAAAAAGGGGGAATGCACAGGAACACTACTGTCTTTCTTATCTAAAGCAGACTTTACTAGATTCCAACATAAGATATTTTCTAAACCTATAACTATTGTTAATACAGCTTTATTTGTTTCAAATTTTTTAAACTTACCACAGGGAGATATCTTAACAAGAGCAGAAAAGCATTTCAAGGAATTGAAGGACACTTCTCTTCCTCTGCGCATTTGGTACCAAGACAGGTTAACGAAACAATGGAAATCTGGGAAACTAATCTTGCAGGGAAAGGGGTATGCTTGTATTTCCTTGGATGGATCCAGCAAATTCACATGGCTTCCTCTTCAAAAGATTTGATCCAAGGCAGGCCCTGGCCTTCAAAATGGAGACGGGACAACAAGGACCCCAGGAGGAAGAGATTCCAGCGTGGGTTATGGTGGCTCTGAAGATCTCCAGGAAGCGCCGCCGTCAGCAGCATCAACCTTATGATCTCCCAACTTGGGGAGAAATAAAAGCCCTTACTAATCGAGCTGAAAACTTGTCCCTCAACAGGGAATGCCTCGGAGCCCTGAATACATGCTCCTGGCAATGCTCAGTCTCCCAGCCTGTGCCTCCCCTGTTCTAACGAATCATACTTGCTGGGCTTACATATCAACCTCCCTTTACTAAGGTGGTTGAATGGACGGAGAGAGGACCAATCTTTTCAACTAATGACTCTACACATATGCCTTCTCCCTGGAGCATTAAAGGGCCCTCACACCTTGAAGAAGAAGGAACGCTAATTAATATTTCTGTAGGTTATGAAGCCCTTCCTTTGTGCATGGGCCCAGCAGAATTATGCATAAACGTTAGCTGACAAACTTGGGCTTTCGCCTGGCCTCCCAAAAAGGGTTTTCAGACATTGCTTGGATTATTTACTGCCCTTTTTTTGTCTGTGAACCATATTTATACTACTAAGACTTTAGGGAAAGAACAAAGAACATTATGCAAAGGGTTTACTTATAAGAACTTTACGTATACTCCTGTTCGTTGGGACAAATGTCAAGCCAAATCAGGAAAATTAATGTTTGTGGCTAATCATACGATTGTCAATTGGGGACCCCATGGTATGTGGTTATCTAACTGCTCAGATGATGCTTACAGCACTGTGTGTGACTATGCTACCCCAGTGGCGTGGAAAATTAATGACGCTACGATGGAGCATTACTATGACAAAGGACTTCTTGGGTGGCTTGACGGTGGATTAGCCCCACCTCGTCCTAGGATCATCCTCGATAAACAGAGTGGGCCTGAACAATGGGACATTTGGAAACTTGCTGCGAGCACCGAAGAGCTGGGGCTTGGACTGGACATTTCACAGGGACCAGTCGTAGTCATAGTAACTATTTCTTTCACTATAATCAATCATATTATATATAGGCCTGTGTCCCACTCCCTTTTGTTATAGCCATAGGAAATTTACAATTTAATAAGACTTTATGTTCTGTAACTTGTACTAATTGCAAACTATATACTTGTCGTAACACCTCTATTTCTTTAAGAAATGATTCCCTTTTGATTCTTGATCTCAACGTAATTTGTGGTTACCAGTAAATCTTCAACAACCCTGGGAAGAAGGTGCCATGGCTGAACTTGCTTCCAGACTACTTGCTAAACTGCTCCAATGATCTAAACAACTCGTTGGATGGCTGATCCTTGGCATTTTGGGGTTAACAGCTATTTGCATCACTGCTGCTGTCGCCAGCGCTGCTTTACACACCTTGGTTCAAACACATAATTTTATCCAAAATTGGAGTGAAGATACTCATAATATGTGGGCTACTCAGGCTCCGGTAGATGAGAATATTCAAGAGTAAATACAGGAACTAAAAACAGCCATCGCATGGGTCGGAGATCAATTAATAGATTTGTAAAAGCAAGTGATACTAAAATGTGATTGGAATTCTACTCAATTTTGTGTTACTCCTGTTCATTTCAATCATAGTGCCTACAACTGTGTTACAAATCAAATTTCGTTTACAAAACATACATGATAATGCCTCTCTGAAGGAGAGGCATTCCTTACTACAAAAGGAAATCTTTGAATCATTTCCTAAAGGTCTGCCCTCTTCCACTAATTTGGAGCTGAACAACTAGCTGATCAATTATCTGGGCTAGACCCACAAGGATGGTTTCAAAGTATTACCCACAGCTTCGGGTCTGGAACTGTAACTTTGGTGATTGTCTTGGTAATTATATTTGTTGTTTATCATTGCCTTTCTATAAGGTTGGTTAATACCACACAAACTCAATTGGTCAGGACCTTTTTCACAAATATAATAAAATAGGGGGAATGTCAGGAAGCATTTAACAGGAGGTTTCCTGTGTGCTGTTTTGGAGCTGTCATGAATCCTCTGTTCCTGGAATTAAAAGGAGTGGCAAAACACTCCTGGGGCAGAGGCATGCGTGCATTTCCATCATTAGTTTTTCCATATGGTAAGAAGTGACTATTCACGACCCTCTTCCTTTTTATGAACCATACGGTAACAATGATTATTTACAACCCTCTCTCTTTGATATGGATCGCCCTATGTTTCCTTGATAATTGTAAGTCTGGACTTTTGATCTTTATCTTTGCTGAACAAAGCTACCTTGTAAGACAGTATATATACCCACACTATGTTGAATAAAACACCTTTGCTCCATCAGAACTTGGGTCCCTGTGTCTTTCTTTCTTTTTCTTTCTCTCTCTCTCTCCCCCTGACTAGTTCTCTGGAGCGTAGAAACCTGTCGTGCTCACTCCCCTGCCCGGGCTTCTAAGACCCTCTCGAGAGGTGCACTGTGCCTTCACCCTCTTGAGAGGGCGCCCGGTGCCTTTGTGAGCAAAGCAAGCCCTGTGTCAAGGACTTTATTGGTTTTCTGCATAAATCAGGGAATATCAGCCTCTCTCTCTCTTTTGCTTTCTTATCGTTGACTCCGGACCACCAGGTTCCAGTCCATTAAAGGACCTCAGCATATCTCTACTATTTGTTTGTTTGTAGTGGTTTTAAAACTGTAAATTCTTTGACATTCTTCCCATTGAGAGGTGGGGGAGAGGTCTCTGTTCTCTCTGGGCCAACCTTAGTAACTCACTACTGACAGAATGCAGCAAGAGAAATGCTATGCAGCCTCTGAGCTTTGGTCACAAAATGCAGTTTTGCAAGATGAAAAGAGTTTTGGAGCTTGGTTGCACACAATAAATATGCCCAACACTGTGGAACTGTATACTTTGAAATAGTTAAGATGGTAGGATTTGTATCATATGTATTTTACCACAATTTTTAAAAAAATTAAGCACTTTTCATATGATATATTATTTGGCAATAAAAAGGAATGAAGTTTTGATACATACTACAATGTGGATGAACCATGATAACATTATGATAAGTGAAGGAAGTCAGTCACAAGAGCCACACATCATATGATTGCGTACAGAGCAAATGTCCAGAATAGGCAAAAAAAAAAATAGACCATTAGTAGCCAGGGACTAGGAGGAAGGAAGAATGAGGAGTGACTTGTGATGAAGCATTCTGAAATTGGAGAGTGGTAATATCTGCACAATCCTAAGTTATGACCAACCTAGACAGTGTATTAAAAAGCAGAGACATTACTTTACTGACTAAGGTCCGTCTAGTAAGGCTATGGTTTTTCCTGTGGTCATGTATGGATGTGAGAGTTGGACTGTGAAGAAGGCTGAGTGCCAAAGAATTGATGCTTTTGAACTGCGGTGTTGGAGAAGACTCTTGAGAGTCCCCTGGACTGCCAGGAGATCCAACCAGTCCATTCTGAAGGAGATCAGTCCTGGGTGTTCATTGGTAGAACTGATGTTGAAGCTGAAACTCCAGTACTTTGGCCACCTCATGTGAAGGGTTGACTCATTGGAAAAGACTCTGATGCTGGGAGGGATTGGGGGCAGGAGGAGAAGGGGATGACAGAGAATGAGATGGCTGGATGGCATCACCGACTCCATGGACGTGAGTCTGAGTGAACTCCGAGAGTTGGACAGGGAGGACAGGGAGGCCTGGCGTGCTCCAATTAATGGGGTCGCAAAGAGTCAGACATGACTGAGCCACTGAACTGAACTGAACTGATGACTATTCTAAAATTGTATACTTTAAAAGGGTGAATTCTATGGTATTAAATTATATCTCAATAGAGTCTTAAAAAAAAAACCAACAACAACCATGAAGTTTCCACTTTGTTCGCTAGGTGTCTTTCAGGACTCTGAACTGCCAAGCATTAAAAAACAAAATCTGAGTTGCCTGAGGCCACCATTTTATAAGGAAGTCCAAGCCATATGGAGAGGCTATGGATAAGTGCTACATTTGACAGCCCACTTCACCTCCCAACTGTCTAACAGCATCAGGTGAAAGAAGCCAGATTTGAGGGCCAGCTGGGTTGAGCTTTCAGATGACAGCAGCCTCAGTGGACATCTCAGTGAAAGCTCAGGAGAGGTTCCAAGCAAGAACTGTCCAGTCAAGCCCTTTCTAAATTCCTGTTGCACAAGATCTTACCCAGAATGAAACAGTTGTTCTACTTTAAGTTGGGCAGTAATTTGTTAAGCATTAATAAAAACTGTAACACTTATAACACAGTTGATTTCTGCTTCATCCCTTGGGTTCATTTTGTGGAGGTGAGGTGAGGCCAGGGATGTAGATGTCCTTAATATTTTCTGAAGGTCTTTGTTTGTTTTGGTTTTTGTCTTTTTTTTCTTTTTTGGCCTCCCCACATAGCATGCAGGATCTTAGTTCCCTGACCAGGGATCAAACCTGTGCCCCCTGCATTGGGAGCACAGTCTTAACCACTGAACCCCCAGGGAAGTCCCAGGTTTTGTTTTTTAATTGACCATTTGTTTATTTACTAACATGTTCTTCCTCCACACAGGGGCTTTGAGGCAGTTCATAGAGAGAGTTAATAAAAGATTTTAAAAAATGAAATAAGTGAGGGAAAGATTCACGATAATCTGGGAGGAAAAGCAACAGAGTTGTTCAAAAGAGCCCACAGGGAGAGTGACATTGGCTCTGAGCAAACATGGGGTGTCACCAGCCAGCAGCTGTAATGAGGTTGTGATGTGGGCTCCCAGGCCCTGCAGAAGCCTACCTCAGCAGGGACTCGCAGGCCAGCTGTAGGGAATATTCCGGGAGGAGTCACATGCGGGCAGCTGTGCATGACCGTCAGCCCTGGGGACGGCCCATTCCGGAGGCTGAGAGCTGTGGCTCTGGGCCCGTTCTTCCTCAGAATGATGGTCAGAGCCCAAGTTCTTCCCTGTCTGAGACATCTCTTGGCACTGGCTCTGTCACCGCAGGACCTTAAGGTTTTTCTTCACTCCTAAACATGACCCTACTCATCTTGGGTTAGTGAGCACCCAGAGGGCAGCTCCCTGGGGTTCCTATGACCTGTTTCCTAGTTCTCAGGGAGCCTGGGCTGCACTGGTGTTCTTTCTCCCTGCTGGGGCACTTCCCATGCTGCATCCCCCAGGCCTCTGTGCCCCCATGTTCCAGTAGAAAGCCCCAAGGAATACAGGGTGCACTTCAGTGCCTCTGGCCTCCTCATCCATCATCTCTACTTCTGAAGCCTGCAGGATGAAGGAGGGCATGGACCAGCCAGTCTGCCATGGCGGGTACTTTCATTATCTATGGCTGTAGGAACAAATGACCACCAAGGGAGTATCTTAAAATACACCTTTATTCTCTTTTGGTTCTGAAGACTGAAATCAGTTTCCCTGAGATGACATCAAGGTGTTGCTCTTCACAGAGGCTCTAGGTCAGAGTCCCTTCCTTGTCTTTCCTGCTCCTGTAACTGTATTCCTTGCGTTCCTGGGCTTGAAGTCACCTTCCTGCATCTCCTTAGCTCTCAGGGTAGCATCATCAAATCTCACACTGCCTTCTCTCTCCTCTGTCTCCTTCTGCCTCCCTCCTCTTGATTACAATTAGAATCTATGCAGATAATCCAGAATAACCTCTCCATCTCAGGATCCTTAATCATATGTGCAAAATTCTCCTTTGCTATATAAGGTAACATTCACAGTTTCCACCAGTATGACCTGGATAATTTTTAGGGCCATTATTCAGCCTATCAAAGGGAGCATCAATATTTATGACTTTTCTGCTTGTCTAGAAGGGACTTTAGCCAAACTAGAGTGAGCCACAGGACTACAGACAGATGAGAAAGAAAAGAATGGTTGGCTTTGGCCTCAATGGGAGCGGGTTTTCTAGAAACATAGACATGTTCATTCTTGAAGCCAGGGTTGCCTCTAAGACTTCTTGGGTACAGGCTTTCTGCCTGACTTCACAGGGACCCTGGGCTTGTCTTAACAGACTCTTTGACACCTCTGTGAGGTTGTCCATTCTAGCTGCCAAGGGCTCCCAGGCCTTGCACGCTTGCCTCCTATGGGAAGACTGAAGGGTCCCAAAGAGTTTCCATCAAGTTGAAGTTAGCCCACGATGTCACACCACAACAGTGACTCAGAGGCAAATGGAAGAACTGTATGATAAGCAGTTGGTCCTGGTTGACTCAACAGATACCTCTTACTGTTTAAGCCTTTGACTGTGTGGATCACAATCAACTGTGGAAAATTCTGAAAGAGATGGGAATACCAGACCACCTGACCTGCCTCTTGAGAAATCTGTATGCAGGTCAGGAAGCAACAGTTAGAACTGGACATGGAACAACAGACTGGTTCCAAATAGGAAAAGGAGTACGTCAAGGCTGTATATTGTCACCCTGCTTATTTAACTTATATGCAGAGTACATCATGAGAAATGCTGGACTGGAAGAAACACAAGCTGGAATCAAGATTGCTGGGAGAAATATCAATAATCTCAGATATGCAGATGACACCACCCTTATGGCAGAAAGTGAGGAGGAGCTAAAAAGCCTCTTGTTGAAAGTGAAAGAGGAGAGTGGAAAAGTTGGCTTAAAGCTCAACATTCAGAAAACGAAGATCATGGCATCTGGCCCCATCACTTCATGGGAAATAGATGGGGAAACAGTAGAAACAGTGTCAGACTTTGTTTTTTTGGGCTCCAAAATCACTGCAGATGGTGACTGCAGCCATGAAATTAAAAGGCGCTTACTCCTTGGAAGAAAAGTTATGACCAACCTAGATAGTATATTCAAAAGCAGAGACATTACTTTGCCGACTAAGGTCCGTCTAGTCAAGGCTATGGTTTTTCCTGTGGTCATGTATGGATGTGAGAGTTGGACTGTGAAGAAGGCTGAGCGCAGAAGAATTGATGCTTTTGAACTGTGGTGTTGGAGAAGACTCTTGAGAGTCCCTTGGACTGCAAGGAGATCCAACCAGTCCATTCTGAAGGAGATCAACCCTGGGATTTCTTTGGAAGGAATGATGCTAAAACTGAAGCTCCAGTACTTTGGCCACCTCATGCGAAGAGTTGACTCATTGGAAAAGACCCTGATGCGGGAGGGATTGGGGGCAGGAGGAGAAGGGGACGACCGAGGATGAGATGGCTGGATGGCATCATGGACTCAATGGATGTGAGTCTGAGTGAACTCCGGGAGTTGGTGATGGACAGGGAGGCCTGGCGTGCTGTGATTCATGGGGTCGCAAAGAGTCGGACACGACTGTGCGACTGAACTGAACTGAACTGTTTGGTATTACAAAACAAAGGACCAATCACGTGGAAGTTTACAGTTCAGGAAGATTTTCTGCTGTGAGTACCCAGATGTCCAGGCAGTTTTCTCAAACACATCTGAATGTCCCCTCTGAGAAGTCATGAGTGATTGGCAGGGAGAGGTCAGCAGAGCACTGTGGGTGAGCGGCCATGTGTACGTGGATGAGGATGTGATGTGTGTATGGAGAGTGTGTGTATATCTGTCAGAGCACATGTGGTTGAGCACGTGTGTGAGTGTGCACATGTATTGGGTAGATGTATGATTCTGTATTTCTGAGAGTGATTGGTGAGTCTGAGTTTGTCTGAGTTGAGAATGTGGGTAAATGCTGGAATGGTGTGCATGTTTGTGAACGTGTAGGCAACTTAAAAGAATGGGAGAAAAATGAAGGGGGTGAACTCCCACTGCTGGTCATGAAAAAGCCCCCAGGAAGTAAGTCTGGGACACGAGTGCTGCAGGGTTGATGGGCAAACCACATCCTTGGTCCCTGATGTGGCAAGCCCCAGGGCTGGCACTGCTTCCAGCCAGAGCCAGGGTTGATTGCAATGTGCCCTTCTAGGCCCAAGGTCAGTCTGTCGGGGTTCCTACTCTCAGAGCAGCATTTGAAAGCTTCCTCTTACTTCTTCATGCCCTGAAACCCCCTCCTCGATAGACAGTCTCCATCTGCAGGCCCTGGCCTGCTTTGCAAAGGGGGAGATGGGGTTGTTACTTTCCAGAAAGCAGCCTAGAGCTGCTTCTGTATAAATGGATGGAGCACAAGAACCAGGTAATGAGGTCACCTGGCCTGTCTCTGCAGTTCCAGAGAGATTTCATTTCCAGACAACTATAATCAGAGCTCTAGGGAATTTGAAGGAGCAAGGATATGTTTTTTTCTTTCAGAGAGATCGACAGCAGGGGATGTCCCCTCTGAACTGAGACTCAGGAGGCCTGAGTCCAGACAGTGCTATTGTGTTAGGAACTAGGAAATTGTTTCCCTCCTTGGGCCTCTGAAGGGATAAAGATAATCTATAACACAGAATCTCTAAATTTTCTTTTTTTCCAAGTGATTAGCACACGGTATTTTAATGATCAGTAAACTTGTTCTGGCTCCCCCCACTAGAACCCAATGGACTGTTTCTGTCCCCTTGATCCCCATTCATATGTTGAAGTCTTAACCTTCAACATGATGACTTTTGGAGGTGGGGCCCTTGGGAGATAATCAGGTTTAGATGAAGTTTTGAGGGGTAAAGTCCCTATGATGGGGTTAATGTAATGATATGAAGAGAGAGACTTACAGTGTTCTTTCTCTCTCTCCCTGTGCCGTGTGAGGACACAGCTAGAAGGCAGCTGTTCACAAACTTGGAAGAGGATTCTCACCAGGAACCAGATCTGCTGGCTTGATCTTGGACTTCTCAGCTTCCAGAATTTTGAGAAATGAAAAAAAAAAATTTGTTGTTTAAAAAACCCAGCCTGCTGTATTCTGTTAGGGCCCGAGGTGACTGATGCATATGTGGAGTTTTCTTCAGTATTTCCAGGACCTGCCCAAGTTTCTGGCATATATTAAGCATGTTGTTGTTGTTGTTATTAAGTTGCTAAGTCATGCTGGACTCTTGCCACCCCATTGACTACAGCCCTCCAGTCTCCTCTGTCCATGGGATTTCCCAGGAAATACTGGAGTGGGTTGCCATTTCCTTTTCTAGGGGATCATCCTGACCCAGGGATCAAACCCATGTCTCCTTCATTACAGGTGGATTCTTTACCACTGAGCCACCTGAGAAGTCCCATATTAAGGATGGCAATAGCAATAATGGAACCTAACAGTTATAGTACATTTCCTGTGCCCGATTCTCTGCTGATCACTTCCCATGGATTACCTTTTCTAACCAGCACAATAACGGATGATGTGGATCCGTGATGGTCTCTGTCTTTTCAGAGAGGCCAAGCAACTTGCTCTGGGCACACAGCTGTTAAAGGTAAGACCCCAAGCAATCTGATTCCTGAAGTTCCCTCTTGGGCAAAATCAAACTTGCCTCCCTTAGGAGGCATATTAAGGTGCTCAATAAATGAGGATTAAACACTGGTTGAGTGAAAGAAGCTGTTCGCTGTAGTTGAATGCCTTCCCCCTCCCAGTCTGTCAAATCCCTTTTCAGGGCTCAGTTTTCCTGCCTCATAATAAGGACATGATACTGTCTTGTGGCTACCTTTTTTTCTGAACATTTTTTGATGCTTTTTCCTTATTCTTACCTTAGTGATCTCTAACTTACTTCCTACAGGCCTTTGTGGACTCCTTCAGGATGGGTTTGCATCTTACCTACTTCTGTATTTCCAATCCACTACTTAGAAGTTTTTAGGCATATGATAGGTGCTCAACTGACATCCAGTCCATCACTTCATGGCAAATAAATGGGGGAAACAATGGAAACCGTGACAGGCTTTAATTTGGGGTCTCCCAAATCACTCCAGATGGTGGCTGCAGCACTGAAATTAAAAGACGCTGTCCCTTGGAAGAAAAGTCATGACCAACCTAGACAGCATAATAAAAAGCAGAGACGTTACTTTGCCAACAAAGGTCCATCTAGTCAAGGCTATGGTTTTTCCAGTAGTCATGTATGGATGTGAGACTTGGACAATAAAGAACGCTGAGCACCAAAGAAAGAATTGATGCTTTTGAACTGTGGTGTTGAAGAAGACTCTTAAGAGTCCCCTGGACTGCAAGGAGATCCACCCAGTCCATCCTAAAGGAAATCAGTCCTGAATATTCACTGGAAGGACTGATGCTGAAGCTGAAACTCCAATACTTTGGCCACCTGATGTGAAGAGCTGACTCATTTGAAAAGACCCTGATGCTGGGAAAGATTGAGCACAGGAGGAGAAGGGGACGACAGAGGATGAGATGGTTGGATGGCATCACTGACTCAATGGACATGAAGTCTGAGCAAGCTCTGGGAGTTGTTGATGGACAGGGAAGCCTGACATGCTGCAGTCCATGGGGTCGCAAAGAGTTGAACACAACTGAGCGACTGAACTGAACTGAACTGCAGTGCTCGATTAATGCTGGGTTGACTGACTAGTAAAAAGCCAAGGATCATCTCTGAAAATTTCCCTGAAGTGACCACATAATCAACATATATAAAACCATTGACCCATGGAATCATATATACAAAACAAAATGTGTATGTAGAGTTATGGGGAAAACACATTTTCCTAAAACAACTCTCAGTCTTTCCTCAATTTTGACTTTCAGAAATAATGCATAATTTAATAAGATGTTATTAATTTACTCAATGAGGTATAATGTACACTCCAATGAGTTTTGACAAATACATATACCTATAAAACCATCACTAAAAGAAGATATAAACTTTTTCAACATTCTAAAAAGTTACTCTGTACCCTTTCTAGTTAATTCTTCCCACTCCTTGCCCTTTACAAAAATTACTCTGATTTTTATCACTATAGTTTAGTTGGTCTGTTCTAGAATGTCATCTAAGTAGAATCATACAGTATATACTCTTTTGTGTGCGGCTCCTTTTGGTAAGCCTAATGTCTCTGAGTCCATCCATGATGTTGTCTGTAGTTCATGCTTTTCATAGCTGAGGTAGTATTCACTGTGTGGATATATTATTTCTAGGAAATATATATATCAAATATCAATATATATTTGAGGTGAGCATGAATTCTTCATATACAAGTGATTTTGTGGGCTAATGATTTTTCTTGGGTAAATATCTACAAGTGGAATTGCTGTGTCAGGCTGTTTTCTTTGGTACCCAGAGTCCTTTGTAAGGTTATAAAAAAATATTTTTCAGAAATGTGACCACTTAAAACGTCACATCGTCATCTTAGGGCCTGGGAATTTCCTGGAGCATGAGTGCTTTGTGTTCCTTTAATTGGTACACTAGGCAGTGTGTTCAGGGCTCAGAAAAAAGAACAAAGAGTATGACCTCACAGAACTGTATGAAGTTTCTGAGAGCATTTATGGTTTGAACAGAGCAATGGAAAACACTAAAATCACTTGGTCAGTGCAGAACTTCGGAGTAAAGACTTGGATAGGAGTAAAGATAGGCTCAGACCCTGTTTGGCTGGGTGTTGGTTAAGCCGTGTCCTAGCTGTGTGACCTTACACAAAGCTGCACAACCGTCTCTGCACCTCAGTGTCAGCTTGTAAAATGAGAGGCAAGCCTTGTGAAACAAAGACAGACATTCTCTGCCCCCTGCTTAGGGATGCTGTGAGGATGAGCAAAGACAAAATTTACCCAAGTCTCACCTTGATAAATGTAAAGTGCCATGCAGTGTGAGATAACACCATGTGGAGAGAAGCAGGAACACACACAGGGCGCGTTTTGTGCTCTGATGACTCGCACCCATTGCCGCGAGGACTTGGCTGCCTTTCTTTCTGGGGACTTCGGGCAAAGTCAGATACACAGTGACAATAACTCTTTGTGAGCTTCCAACTGGACCTGGATATCTCTCTCCATTGTGTTCATCTCTTCAGTATAGGACTGCCAGTTTCTTTATTCCTTTACACCTGCAGGAGAATTGTTTCCCAAATCACAGCCACCACCCCATCCTCCACACAATATGTCTTCAACAATTTTGTCCTTCACTGATCTTATCATGCAACTCATTCTAGGCCCACCACTGAAAATATAAGCTAAGGGTGACTATTTTATAGAAAGTCTCTTTGGAATAGTTCTAGCCAAAGACCCCAAGAAGACAAGATATCTCAAGTGGAGATAAAAGATGAACGCAAGCAATGTCACATGTCAGCTATACTTACTGGGAACTTATCTCTGAGGGCTACATGTTCAAATCGTCTTATGAGCTGGGCACTGGTATTACTTTACAGATGAAGAAGGACTAGGAGTCTTGGAACCTGAGGATTCCATTGTGGTCACTAATCAAGGCTACTGCCAGGTCACATGATCTCAGGCCTGTTTCCCTATCAGTAAAATGAGAGTGTGGACTACTTTCCTTTAATCTTTGATGTCTTTTCCAGCATCAATATTCTGTGAGCCCCTGTCTGACTCTGGATGAATCAAGTAGCCCTTCAACTATTTTCTCATCTGTAGAAGGGGGAGAACCAAAACCACCTGGATAGTCTTCCCAGCAGGGCTGCTGTGACTGCATGCTGTGAATGCATGCTGTGCTGAGATGCTGAGCGTATGTTTCTGCGTATATCTCCTCAGGACCCCTGAGCCCATAGGAAACGGTGGGAACCCACGATGAGCAGGAAGCCAGCTGCTTCATTACAGGTTCCCCATTCACTTGGTCAGGAGAAGACAGAAGAGACAATAGAGATTATGTGATATTTTGCCCTGATAGGGCTATTTATTTATTTATGGCAGCACAGCAGGGCATGCGGGATTTTAGTTCCCTGACCAGGGATTGAACCTGGGCTCCCTGCAGGGGAAGCATGTAGTCTTAACCACTGCACCTTCAGGAAAGCCCCTTGCCCCCAAAGGACCTTGAGATCAGCTTATTAAATACTTTCCATTCCACAGACAAGAAAACTGATGCCAGCAAGGGTAGTGCTTTTCCTTACGGAGCAGGGGAAGAGGGAGAATTGCAGCCCTGGTTCACTGATGCTGGGTCAGTTCTTCCTGAAGCATCAAGGTGCTCAAAAGCAGAGAAGGAAGTCGCATCACTCCCTGAGCCCCACTCTATGCCTGGGTTTGCTTCCTGTCCAGCCACATTTCAGGTAATTCATAGTCACCTGTGGCCAGTGGCTGCCACGCTAGATAACTGCCTCTGGAGAGAAGCAGTGCTGCTTTAATGAGGATGGGCCACTGGGTGGCGCTGTTATCCATTTTGCTCAGCACTTGAGAAAAGAATAGAGGAAAACAATATAACGGGAAAGACTAGAGATCTCTTCCAGAAAATTAGAGATACCGAAGGAACGTTTCATGTAAAGATGGGCACAATAAAGGACAGAAACGGTATGAACCTAACAGAAGCAGAAGATATTAAGAAGAGGTGGCAAGAATACACAGAACTATACAAAAAAGATCTTCATGACTCAGATAATCTTGATGGTGTGATCACTCACCTAGAGCCGCACAACGTGGAATGTGAAGTCAAGTGGGCCTTAGGAAGCATCACTGCGAACAAAGGTAGTGGAAGTGATGGAATTCCAATGGAGCTATTTCAAATCGTAAAAGATGATGCTGTGAAAGTGCTGCACTCAGTTCAGTTCAGTTCAGTTCATTTCAGTAGCTCAGTTGTGTCTGACTCTTTGCGACCCCATGAATCACAGCATGCCAGGCCTCCCTGTCCATCACCAACTCCCAGAGTTCACTCAAACTCATGCCTATCGAGTCGGTGATGCCATTCAGCTATCTCATCCTCTGCCGTCCCCTTCTCCTCCTGCCCCCAATCCCTCCCAGCATCAGAATCTTTTCCAATAAGCCAGCAAATTTGGAAAACTCAGCAGTGGCCACAGGACTGGAAAAGGTCAGTTTTCACTCCGTCCCAAAGAAAGGCAATGCCAAAGAATGCCCAAACTACCACTCAATTGCACTCATCTCACATGTAGCAAAGTAATGCTCAAAATCCTCCAAGCCAGGTTTCAACAGTACATGAACCATGAACTTCCGGATGTTCAAGCTGGATTTAGAAAATGCAGAGGAACCAGAGATCAAATTGCCAACACCCGTTGGATCATCAAAAAAGCAAGAGAGTTCCAGAAAAACATCTATTTCTGCTCTATTGACTATGCCAAAGCCTTTGACTGTGTGGATCACAATAAACTGTGGAAAATTCTGAAAGAGATGGGAACACCAGACCATCTGACCTGCCTCTTGAGAAATCTGTATGCAGGTCAGGAAGCAACAGTTAGAACTGGACATGGAACAAAGACTGATTCCAAATAGGAAAAGGAGTACATCAAGGCTGTATACTGTCATCTTGCTTATTCAACTTATATGCAGAGTACATCATGAGAAACGTTGGGCTGGGTGAAGCACAAGCTGGAATCAAGATTGCCAGGATAATATCAATAACCTCAGATATGCAGATGACATTACCCTTATGGCAGAAAGCAAAGAAAACCTAAAGGGCCTCTTGTTGAAAGTGAAAGAGGAGGGTGAAAAAGCTGACTTAAAGCTCAACATTCAGAAAACTAAGATCATGGCATCTGGTCCCATCACTTCATGGCAAATAGATGGGGAAACAGTGGTAACAGTGACAGGCTTTATTTTGGGGGGCTCCCAAATCACTGCAGATGGTGACTGCAGCCATCAAATTTTAAGACACTTGCTCCTTGGAAGAAAAGTCATGACCAACCTAGACAGCAAAATTAAAAAGCAGAGACATTACTTTGCCAACAAAGTTCCATCTAGTCAAAGCTGTGGTTTTTCCAGTAGTCATGTATGGATGTGAGAGTTGGACTATAAAGAAAGTTGAGCACTTAAACTGATGCCTTTGAACTGTGGTGTTGGAGAAGACTCTTAAGAGTCCCTTGGACTGCAAGGAGATCCAACCAGTCCATCCCAAAGGAAATTAGTCCTGAATATTCATTGGAAAGACTGATGCTGAAGCTGAAACTCCAATACTTTGGCCACCTGATGCAAAGAACATTTGAAAAAACCCTGATGCTGGGAAAGATTGAAGGCAGGAGAAGGGAATGACAGAGGATGAGATGGTTGAATGGCATCACCGTCTCAATGGATGTGAGTTTGAGTAGACTCTGGGAGTTGGTGATGGACAGGGAGGCCTGGTGTGGTACAGTCTATAGGGTCGCAAAGAGTTGGTCATGACTGAGCGACTGAACTGAACTGAAAAAAGTCTCAGACACAGACGTAAGGGGAAAGCAAGGTAACTTATTGCCCTTATCCTTGCCTTCCCTGGTGGCTCAGACTGTAAAGCATCTACCTACACACGGGAGACCCAGGTTTGATCCCTGGGTTGGGAAGATTCTCTGAAGAGGGAAATGGCAACCCACTCCAGTACTCTTGTCTGGAAAATCCCATGGATGGAGAAGCATTGTAGGCTACAGTCCATGGTGTCCCAAAGAGTTAGGCACAACTGAGTGACTTCACTTTCATTTTTTGCGTTCCCATGCCCGTCCTCATCCTTCAGAAAACTCAAATTCAGCTTAGCTCAGGCACAGAATTCTCTGAACACAGTAGGTGAGCTCTCACAGGGCCTGGGCCATCCAGGCCATTCAGCAGTGCCAGGTGGAGGGTAGAGATGCTAGCTGAAGCCAGATGCCCTCCAGTCATGTCAGGCTTCCAGGTCACACAAGGTCCTGGGGGAAGCTTGTGCAGAATTTTACAAAGGAGTTCAGATATCCATGCCAATGTTATCAGAGCTTTCTTAGGAAAAGGCAGAATATACACCTGTGATCCATTTCTTAAGAAAAATCATTTGGAACAAAGCCTGAAGCGAAATAATCTGATAGGAAATTCTAGCTAACCATGACGTCTCTGTAATGTTAGCTTCTAGGCTCTTTCTTGTACAAGCTTTGCAAACAAGCTTTAATATTTTCTTTGCTCTCTGAGAGAGGAGTACAGAAGTTCATTACAAATGTATTTGGCAACTAAGAAGACTATGCCTACAAAATGGAGTTTATATATTTACACCCCAAGACACAGCAGTCCATGGGAATTTCATTATTTTCATGCTGAAACAGACCAGGTCATGAATCTCAGTATTCCTACCCATTTTAGAGGCAGCACCAAAACTGTGCATTGAATAGAACGGTTGAAATATACATAATCTTGTACTGTGTCTGCATTCTGATCTACTGGGAACACTCTCTTTCTAAATGTCTTATAAGATTCTCACCTTTCAGATATTGATCTAGCATGAGATCTGAATCTCCAAAAAGATACCACAATGTGGGCAATACTCTGGCTCCCAAGTTTTGGAAGGCTGGGTGTGGGGGCAGTTCCATTTCCTCCCACTTAGGGATCACGTAGAACACCTGCCACCTTCTGTGAAAGGAAGTTCAATGTGAGTTCCTACCGCCTGCACTGTGACCCTTCTCTGAGTTTCTTGGGTTTGCTGGAAGCCCCTGATCAAGTTGGGTTCACTGTTAGAAGGCACTCAATTCCCTCAAGTGTGACTCTCTCTTTTTAATTAACTTTTTTTTAGAATTTATTTTTGGCTGCTCTGAAACTCCAGTACTTTGGCCATCTGATGCGAAGAGCTCAATCATTGGAAAAGACCCTGATGCTGGGAAAGATTGAGGACAGGAGGAGAAGGGGACGACAAGGATGAGATGGTTGGATGGCATCACCGACTCGATGGACATGGGTTTGGGTGGACTCCGGGAGTTGCTGATAGACAGGGAGGCCTGGCATGCTGCAGTTCATGGGGTTGCAGAGTCGGACATGACTGAGTGACTGAACTGAAGCTTTGTTGCTTCGCTCAGGCTTTCTCTAGTTGCGGAGAGCGGGGGCTACTCTCTAGTTGTGGTGCCTGAGCTTTTCATTGAGTTGGCTTCTCTTGTTGCAGGGCACCGGCTCTAGAGCACAGATTCAGTAGCTGTGGTGGGCAGGCCCAGTTGCCCTGAGGCATGTGGAATCTTCTCAGACTAGGGATCCAACCCATGTCCCTTGCACTGGCAAGCAAACTCCAAAACACTGCACCGGCAGGGAAGTCCCAGAGGTGACTCTCCAGGTGTGGCCTTGCAGGTGGGCCCAGGGCAGGGGTACAGCAGAGGAAGTGGGGAGTGCTGGCTAGGGATCTAGGAAGCAGACCTGGCAAGGACCGAGGAGCAGTGGAGGCAGACCTGCACTGGAACCCAGCCCTGATTCACCACCAGAAGGCTTCCACTGCCCCCTAGAGTGCAGTGAGCCAAGGCCGGCCACGCAGGTTTGAGGAGCAAGGAGGGTGAAGGAGAGATATCTGAAGGCATGCCCTCTGCCAGGTCAGTTAGTTTTGGTGGATCTGATCTAAAGATTCCCTGGAGAGGGACAGCACTTGAGAAACAGTAAGATATTGACACTGTCTAGATTGGCTTGGTTACTATAAAAAGAAATCATAATTCTGGCTTCTGAGATGCTTTAGGACTCAAACATCCCTTTTCTGGATTTTTAAAACCCCAATCCATGGACCTCTGAATTTCAAAAAGCCACAGAAATTATATGCAAAAGGGTGTGTGTGTGTGTGTGTGTGTGTGTGTGTGTGTATGGGCATTTCTCTAGAGAGAGAATCCATAGTTCATCAGACTCACAAAAAAGAAAATGGTAACAATTCTTGTATTAAAGTACTCTGAGCAAAGGGGATAAATTATCTCAGGCGGTTGTGGAAAGAATCACTTTGGACGGATAAAGTTCTTGGTAGAACCTCCTGGGAAAATAGGCTTCATGGCAAGATAATATGTAAGTATTTAACATTTGACAACTGTTTAGTAAAGAAACATGCTTAAAAAGACTACCAATGGAGGTAAGACCGATTACACAAAGCTGATCACATTTAATGTATACAGTTTGATGAATTTGGGGCTAAGTATACAGCTGTAAAACCATCATCATAATCGATGCCACAAACATATCCATCATCTCCAGAAGTTTCCTCCTGTCCTCTTCGTTATTACTTTCTGTGGTATTGGCATAAGCTAACTTAAGATCTACCCTTCTAGCAAGAATTTAAGGGTACAGTACAGTACTATTTACTAACTGCACAGCAGATCTCTAAGGCTTATTCATTGTGTATAGTTGCAGTTTGTATTGTCTGACCAACACCTTCCTGTTTCTCTCTGCCCATAAGCCCTGGCAACCACCATTCTACTCCCTGCTTCAGTATATTTGGTTATTTTAGATTCCTCCTATAAATGATATCATGTGGTATTTGTCCTTCTGTATCTGATTTATATCACTTAGCATAGTGTCCTCCAGGTTCATCCATGACGTTACAAATGGCAGTATTTCATTTTCTTTTAAGGGTAAATAATATTCCATTGTATGTAGATACCACACTTTCTTTATTGATTCACCATTGATGTACACAAGTTCTTTTTTTCTTGGCTATTATGAATATTGCCACAATAAACATAAGAATGCAGTTATCTCTTCAAGATCCTGATTTCAATTCCTTTAGATACATGTCCAGGAGTGGGACTGCTGGATCACATGGTAGTCCTTTTTCTCTTTTTTCCCTGTGCCATGAAGCACGCAGGATCTTAGTTCCTTGAGCAGGGATTGAACCCACACCCCCGGAAGTGGAAGTACAGATGCTTAACCACTGAACCACAGGGAAGCCGCTGGATCATACGATAGCTCTAGCTTTAATTTTCTGAGGAGTTTCCATATTCCTTTCCATAATGGCTGCACTGATCTACATTCTCATTAACAGTATATTAAGAATTCCCTTTTCTCAGACCTTCATCAACACTTACTCTTTTTAAAAAATTTTATTACCATCTTAACAAGTGTGAGATGGCAGCTCGTTGTGGTTTTGATTTGTACTTCCTTGATGATTAGTTGAGCACTTTTCATTTGTTGGTGATTTATATGTCTTCTTTGTAGAAATGTGTATTCATATCTTTTGCCCATTAAAAAAAATCAGGTTATTTGGATTTTTGCTATTGAGTTATGGGAGTTCCTTGTATATTTTGGATATTAATCCTTTATAAGATATAGGATTGGCAGATATTGTCTCCTTTTCCTTTAGAATAGCCTGCCTTTTCACTTTGGTGATTGTTTCCTTGCCATGTAGGAACACATTTTTTTAATATAGGTTATCTCACAGACCCTCCCAAAGCTGACAGTCCGGAAATATTAAACAGCTTGTCCAGGTCTCAGTGATTACTGACCAGCCTCCAGGTCTTCTAACATCTGCTCAGTGCTATTTCAACTGCAGATCTGAGAGGCCAGCTCTCCTTTCCACCGGTGCAGCAGCTGGCCCTCCCTGTCTGACTCTGAAGCTGAGTCAGTTCTTTCTGTGGAGACATACCAAGAAGTGACTTGTCTCAGTCAGAATCTTGCTGCTGCTGAATCTGGAACACTCGAGTTCAAAACACATTGAGCCAGATTCTGAAAGTGCCCAATTTGGCAGCTTCCTCTTCCAGCAATTGTCTCCCAGGTACATGGAAAAGGGGTTGTGAGTGGCCCTAATACCCAGATGTTACTTCCTGTGAACTCCTGGAGGGGTATGGGTATTCTGGGGAGTGAAAGGTGGAAAGGGCTCAGCTCAGTTCAGTTCAGTCGCTCAGTTGTGTCCAACTCTTTGCGACCCCATGGACTGCGGCACTACAGGCCTCCCTGTCCATCACCAACTCCCAGAGTCTCCTCAAACTCACATCCGTTGAGACGGTGATGCCATCCAACCATCTCATCCTCTGTCGTCCTCTTCTCCTGCCTTCAATCTTTCCCAGCATCAGGGTCTTTTCAAATGTTCTTTGCATCAGGTGGCCAAAGTATTGGAGTTTCAGCTTCAGCATCAGTCCTTCCAATGAATATTCAGGACTGATTTCCTTTAGGATGGACTGGTTGGATCTCCTTGCAGTCCAAGGGACTCTCAAGAGTCTTCTCCAACACCACAGTTCAAAAGCATCAATTCTTCAGTACTCAGCTTTCTTTATAGTCCAACTCTCACATCCATACTTGACTACTGGAAAAACCACAGCTTTGACTAGATGGAACTTTGTTGGCAAAGTAATGTCTCTGCTTTTTAATTTGCTGTCTAGGTTGGTCATGACTTTTCTTCCAAGGAGCAAGTGTCTTAAAATTTGATGGCTGCAGTCACCATCTGCAGTGATTTGGGAGCCCCCCAAAATAAAGCCTGTCACTGTTACCACTGTTTCCCCATCTATTTGCCATGAAGTGATGGGACCAGATGCCATGATCTTAGTTTTCTGAATGTTGAGTTTTAAGCCAGCTTTTTCACTCTCCTCTTTTACTTTCAACAAGAGGCTCTTTAGGTTTTCTTTGCTTTCTGCCATAAGAGTGGTGTCATCTGCATATCCTAGGTTCTTGATACTATCCTGGCAATCTTAATTACAGCTTGTGCTTCTTCCAGCCCAGCGTTTCTCATGATGTATCTGCACATAAGTTGAATAAGCAGGGTGACAATATACAGCCTTGACAGACTCCTTTTCCTATTTGGAACCAGTCTGTCGTTCCATGACTAGTTCTAACTGTTGCTTCCTGACCTACATACAGATTTCTCAGGAGGCAGGTCAGGTGGTCTAGTATTCCCATGTCTTGAAGAATTTTCCACAGTTTATTGTGATCCACACAGTCAAAGGCTTTGGCATAGTCAATAGAGCAGAAATGTTTTTCTGGTACTCTCTTGCTTTTTTGATGGGTCCATCGGATATTGGCAATTTGATCTCTGGTTCCTCTGCCTTTTCTAAATCCAGCTTGAATATCTGGAAATTCACAGTTCATGTACTGTTGAAACCTGGCTTGGAGGATTTTGAGCATTACTTTGCTACATGTGAGATGAGTGCAATTGAGCAGTAGTTTGGGCATTCTTTGGCATTGCCTTTCTTTGGGACTGGAGTGAAAACTGACCTTTTCCAGTCTTGTGGCCACTGCTGAGTTTTCTGAATTTGCTGGCATATTAAGTGCAGCACTTTCACAGCATCACCTTTTATGATTTGAAATAGCTCCACTGGAATTCCATCCCCTCCGCTAGCTTTGTTCGTAGTGATGCTTCCTAAGGCCCACTTGACTTCACATTCCAGGATATCTGGCTCTAGGTGAGTGATCACACCATCATGATTATTTGGGTCATGAAGATCTTTTTTTGTATAGTTCTTCTGTGTATTTTTGCCTCCTTTTCTTAATATCTTCTCCTTCTGTTAGGTCCATACCGTTTCTGTCCTTTATTATACCCATCTTTACATGAAAAGTTCCCTTGGTATCTCTAATTTTCTTGAAGAGATCTCTTGTCTTTCCCATTCTATTGTTTTCCTCTATTTCTTTGCACTGATCACTGAGGAAGGCTTTCTTAGCTCTCCTTATTATTCTTTGGAACTCTGCATTCAAAGGTTATATCTTTCCTTTTCTCCCTTGCTTTTTGCTTTCTCTTCTATTCACAGCTATTTGTAAGTCTTCTCAGACAGCCATTTTGCCTTTTTGCATTTCTTTTTCTTGGGGATGATCTTGATCCATGGCTCCTGTACAATGTCACGAACCTCCGTCCATAGGTCTTCAGGCATTCTGTCTATCAGATCTAATCCCTTGAATCTATTTTTCACTTCCACTGTATAATCATAAGGGATTTGATTTAGGTCATACCTGAATGGACTAGCGGTTTTCCCTACTTTCTTCAATTTAAGTCTGAATTTGGCAATAAGGAGTTCATGATCTGAGCCACAGCCAGCTCTTAGTCTTGTTTTTGCTGACTGTATAGAGCTTCTCCATCTTTGGCTGCAAAGAATATAATCAATCTGATTTCGGTGTTCATGTGTAGTTTCTCTTGTGTTGTTGGAGGAGGGTGTTTGCTATGACCAGTGTGTTCTCTTGGCAAAAGTCTATTAGCCTTTGCCCTGCCTCATTCTGTACTCCAAGGCCAAATTTGCCTGTTACTCCAGGTGTTTCTTGACTTCCTACTTTTGCATTCCAGTCCCCTGTAATGAAAAGAACATCTTTTTTTGGAAAGGCTGGCAGATCCTATATTGTGGAGCTGGGCCTGCCACAGTGCACACTGCTCCTGGTGCCACCTGGCAAACAGGTTTCCTGACTCCCAGACTCCCAGGCCCGGAACTTTCCCTCCCATCAGACCACTCCTCTGGGGATTTCCTGGGTGGTCCAGTGGCTAAGACTCCATGCTCCTAATTTGGGAGGCCCAGGATGGGTCAGGAAACTTAAGATCCCACCTGCCACAACTAAAAATCGCACATGCTGCCACTGAAAGAAGATCCTGCATGCCGCAACTAAGAGCCTTCCTTGGCAAATAAAAAAAAACAGGGGGCTTCCCTGGCGGCTCAGTGGTAAAGAATCTGCCTGCCAATGCAGGAGACAAGGGTGCAAGCCCTGATCCAGAATGACTCCACATGCCTCTCAACTTCTAAGCCTGTGCACAGCCATAAATAAATAAACTAAAAACAAACAAACAAAAAACACCATCCCTCTGGGCATTCTCGGGTAGCTCAAACGGTAAACAATCTGCCTGCAATACGGAAGGCCTGGGTTCTGTCCCTGGGTTGGGAAGATCCCCTGGAGAAGGGAATGGCTACCCACTGCAGTATTCTTGCCTGGAGAATTCCATGGACAGAGGAACGTGGAGAGCTACAATCCATGGGGTCGCAGTCAGACGCGACTGAGGGACTCACACTTTCACGGGTGCATTCACCAGAAACCAGTTAAGCAAGCCCAGTGATCAGGATAACCACGGTGCTCATCTTCTGTCCAACCCCGCTACCTTGAGGGAATTTAATTTGAGGAGTGTGTGAGGCACCTCTGAGGTACAAGAATATCCCCTAGGAAAATAAGACAAAGTAAGATCAGGATTTGAGTTGAACCTTCTTTGGGTTTTACGAGTAAGAATGTCTCTCATTTCTAAAACACTTTAGATTCGCATGATCTGTTCATATATTTAAAAAGCATCTATCTAGGAGACGGCCCCCGGCCCCCACCGCCGGCGGCTCCCTCCGTCTGCGGCGCGCGCTCTCGCGAGGGCCCCGGACACTGCGAGCGTCTCCCTGCGGTCGCGCGGGGACCGCCGCCTACCGGCGAGTCTGGAGAAGCCGCCGCCGCCGCCCGCCAGACCGCGGAGGAGTGCGCGCGCCGAGAGGTGCGGGCCGCGCGCGGCGCCGGGAGAGCAGCTTCCGGGCGCCTCCGGCCGCGGCGCCTCCGGCCCGGGCGCTCGCGCTCGTCCCGGTGCCCGAAGCCTGGCCACGGCGGCGAGGCGGACGGGAAGGGGCGCCCCCGCCGGAGGCCGTGGAGCCGCGCGCGCTTGGCGCGAGGCGCTGGAGACTCGGCCGAAGCTGCGGCGACGAGAGGCCGGCAGCCCTAGATGGAGAGCGGAGCCCAGCGGGCCGCGTCTGGCGGCGGGGACCTGCAGACCCCTGGGACCCCGGAGGAGGAGGTGACACACAGCCTCCAGCCGAAGGAGGGACTCGCCGGCGCCCTTTCCCGCGGCTCGCGGGCTCGCTCCTGACGAAGTTTTCTCCTGTGTTTTCCCGAGGAGTGTTCTCCATGTCTGCTGCTGCTGCTGCTGCTGCTAAGTCGCTTCAGTCGTGTCCGACTCTGTCCGACCCCACAGACAGCAGCCCACCAGGCTCCCCCGTCCCTGGGATTCTCCAGGCAAGAACACTGGAGTGGGTTGCCGTTTCCTTGTCCAATGCATGAAAGTGAAAAGTGAAAGGGAAGTCGCTCAGTCGTGTGTGACTCTTAGCGACCCCATGGACTGCAGCCCACCAGGCTCCTCCATCCATGGGATTTTCCAGGCAAGAGTACTGGAGTGGGATGCCATTGCCCTCTCCGGTTCTCTATGTCTAGGGCGTGCATTCTGGCGGACACACGCAGTTTGCTTTGGGAGGTAACTTGCTTCGTTCCCACCCACATTTCCTTTCCTTGACTCCTTCCAGTCGGAGGTTCCAGATGACTGAATGGAGTTTTGAGTTGACTCTTGTGTCCATTACGGAATCGAGCCTGATCCTGGAGCACTGGGGCTGGAAGGGTTTCTGTAAATGCAAGTTAGATAAAAGAAAGACCTCTCGCTGGGGGATCTAGTGAACGGCACACAGATCACCGACAGGTTGGGGCGAAGCTGACTGAGCGCTTTAGCCTCCCTGGATGGGGCCCCCGACCTCGCAGGAGAGTCGAGGATTGCCCATTGCCTTTGCCCCGTGAAGTTGACAGGCAAGTGACAGAGGGTTGTTTCCAAGCTCTGCGATTAGCCTCGGCTTGTTGCAAGTTACCCAGTTGATTGAATTTGGAAGTTCAAAAAATTGAATTTTTTTTGATTTATTATTGCTTTTGAAGAGAAACTTTTCTCCAGATTCTCAGAAGAGGGGTAGGTAAAGCCACGATTGTGTTTTTTGTCTACAGTGTGAGTTAAGATACTGTACTGATCTTAGAACCCATTGTTGTTCAGTTGCTCAGACGTGTCCGACTCCTTGCGACTCCATGAACTGCAGCTTGCCAGGCTTCCCTGTCCTTCAGTTCTCCCGGAGTTGCTCAAACTCAGTCGGTGATGCCATCCAGCCAGAGGAAGGTCATTTTGGGTGAAGGTCAGTGCCTGAAGCCAACTGGGGTCATCGGGGCACTGTCAGTTTTACTCCTGTGCTGCAGTTCGCTAAACCCTGTTGCATTTTAGGAACTTATATTTGTGAACTTCATTCTGAGATGGCCTTATGATAATTTATGAATTTGATACAGTGTTTATCATCTAATGGTTGTCTAGAATGTTGCAGTTATTAGTAAATCACAGGCTCCTAGTGGGGACCATAACAAGGAGCTAAAAAGAGGTGAGGGAACCTCATGGGGCATTATTTTAATTATTGCATTTTATTATTTCATCTTCCAGAAACATTCACATTTAAGAGGTATAAAAACTAAGTGAATTATAGAAGCTGGTGGGTGGATTTGTTGAGTCCTTTATAGTACTTACCTATGTTCCTTGATCCCCTGGAGAAGGAAATTGCAACCTACTCCAGTACTCTTGCCTGGAAAATTCCATAGACAGAGGAGCCTGGTGGGCTACAGTCCATGGGGTCACAGAGAGTTGGACATGACTGAGCAACTTCACTCACTATGTTGCTCGGTGGTGGTTGGTGAACTGAGCTAGACCATTTGTGGTTTAAGTGGTGTTCCCTTATTCTTAACAGTTACTCTTTGAAGTATTAGGTGAAGTTATAAAAGTATATTCTTTTACTACATTTTACTTCTCAGTTTAGTTATAATATTGTATTCAGGTCCCAATTTCAATCAATCTATTTTCTCGAGGTGGGGGCAGGTCGACCTTCAAACTGTTACATCATTTTTAAAAAAATATCTAAAATAAGGGACCAAAGAAAGCACTTTGATGAGAAGTGCAATAATTGTGCTCCTGCAGAAATTAAGAATTTCCTAGTAAGAGTTTCACTCAGTTTTAAGACTCATTTGTTGATTTAAAAAAGGCCAGATTCCATTATCATAGCGTATTAGCTACTCCAGAAACAGAATTTCCTCTTCCTGTTGATGCAGTCTAGTATCATTGAATGCCTACCTAAAAGATTCCATTAAATATTTAACCTATTTTTTTTTAAAAAGCATCTATGGAGTGTACCTATGTGCCAAGCACAGAGCTGTGCCTAAGAGTCAGCAGTGAACAAGTCATTCATGCCTCCCCACCTACATGAGTTCACAGCCCGGCAAAGAGTGAAGCCCTTAGCCTTGGTGGGTTTTGACAGCTCATGGGGAGACATCACCTTGGTGCCTGGTTAGACTTTCTTGCACCTTCCCAGGTGATACTTCCCAAGTCACAGTGTCCTAGGTACCACATAAGGACTGCCCAGTGAGCAACAGTGTTGCTCTAAGGCCCAGATATGTGCAACTTTTGCATCTTCATTCTGTACCCAGCAGAGGAGTACTTACTAGGCTCATTCCTCTGGTAGTGCCTTTTCCTTGGAGATGTTGGCTGCTTCTTTCTCCTTGACTCACAGCAGAGTGAAATTTGTTTCCTCACACTCATGGTGATGCAAGGGAGTATCATGAAAATTAAAAATGTTCCTGTGCTGTGTGCTGAATCTTTCCCTCTTGGCACAGCTAGGGTGGCCAATCCTTGTCAAATTACAGAAACTATTTTGGTAATCTCCAAATTACATTAACTTGAAAGTGCCATTTCTGGAAGGGACATCTTCCTGGTCTTTCTTATAAAAGAGCTTCTTGTACAGGAACAAACAAGGAAGATCCACATTGACTGACTGCCTCAGACAGACATCTGTGTGGAAAGAGATCCACAGGCAGTTTTACATCTTCCTCTCCTAAATAGTGCACTTACAGTCCCTTCCTTCTGGGATCTCAGTACCCTTTGTGGCTCCCATTAGACTGAAGTAATGCTTGACAGGTCTAGGAGAGCAGTGTCCAATCCCAAAGACTGATCAGACCCTTTCCAGAGTTTGAAATTCCTACCTTATTATTAAGATGCTTATTATTAAATTCTGCTATTTCTTTCCTTCTTAACGGCTTTCTTCTCCAATCTTGAAAACATTGAAACTTCAATACTTTGAATCTGTTACATTGTGTAGTGACTTTCTTTATTCCTTTTTCATTTGTTGTCCTAACAGTAGTGTGAACAACTTGGAAAATAATGAGTCATTAACCTTTGTTTTCCACATTTGCCAAAATCATCACTCTGGTTTCATTCTTGAAGACTATAGAAAAGAGTTCAGAATCAGGAATTAGAGAATTCTCTTCTTGCTGTTCTGCTTAAAATGAATTTTAAAAATTTTAATTTATTTTTTAACTTTCTGGTTGCTCTGGGTTTTCATTGCTTTGTGCAGGCTTCCTCTAGTTGCAGTGAGTGGGAGCTACTCTTCATTTTGGTGCACAAAGTTTTCATTGTGGTGGCTTCTCTTGCTGGAGAGCACAGGCTCTAGCTGTGTAGGCTCAGTAGCTGCAACACACACACTCAGTAATTGCTACTCGCAGGCTCAGTTGCTCATTAGGATCATAGTAGCAATCTCAGTGTAATAATGAAGGTTACCTTAGTAAAATGTGTATTGATCAGCAGGGAAAGGGTATTCAGATCCAAAATACCACAACCTTAATGGCAACCCACTCCAGTACTCTTGCCTGGAAAATCCCGTGTACGGAGTATCCTGGAAGGCTGCAGTCCATGGGGTCGCTGAGGGTCGGACACGACTGAGCGACTTCACTTTCACTTTTCACTTGCCTGCATTGGAGAAGGAAATGGCAACCCACTCCAGTGTTCTTGCCTGGAGAATCCCATGGATGGGGGAGCCTGGTGGGCTGCCGTCTATGGGGTCGCACAGATTCGGACACGACTGAAGTGACTTAGCAGTAGCAGCAGTGCCTGAGAACTGTCTGCGCTGAGAGCTGTCTGTGGTGCTGATTTCACCAGCGCTTCACAATCTTGGGAACACCCGCTGCGCACTCTGCCTGCGTCATCCTTCTGGGGTCTGAACTGCTGCCTCCGTCTCAGCAGAAGTCTGTGCTGCAACAAGTGTGCAGACACCACCTCCTCCCTGCCCATTTCCAGCCTGCCAGTTCAGCCTTTCTGTGAGCCTTGTGGAAGAAGGCTGACTCAACCATATGGTGGGATTGAGGTTCTCAGTATTCACACTCCTGGCCCTGTAGAGGTAGAATGGGGGAATGGATGTTTGTTTATTCACGTCCTTCACCTGTCTGAGAGGAGTGCCAGGATCCAACTCTAAACTTCTGTAGAGGAAACTCAGCCCTCCTCTCAAAAGCCTAGGAAGTGTATTAGCTCCTGCCAAGAGCAACTAGGCCCAACTTTGTCCCCCAGGGGACACTTGGCAATGTCGAGAGATATTTTTTAGTTGTCACAACTAAGGGGTGGGGGCATCAATTACTGCCTTCTAGAGGATAGAGGCCAGAAATGCTGCTAAACATTCTACAATGCACAGTACAGTGCCCCCATACAGCCGCGGAATTATCTGGCCAATCTAGTGCTGATGTTGAGAAACCCTGCTCCAGGGTTTGAGGCAATTTGGTATGGTGACCAGAACTCTACTGGCATCAAGCTCTAGCTCAATATTCTTTATTTACCACCTATTACCTTAGATAAATAACTGAATAGCTCTGAGCTTCATTTTCTACATATGAATGTTTAGGTTCTTGGACTAGACAGCCTTAAAGCCCCTTCAAGTTCAAACTCAACATGTCTGCATAAATGCTGAATAGGAACCAACATTCTGGATATATAAAATATCCAGAAATGCATAAAATATCAAAAGAAAAGGATAATACTAGGGGAAAGTGAGAGTTGATAAATGGTTACTACCAAAATATCAGCATCCTAAGAGCATTCTGGATGAGGTCATTTGACTATTTTTTTTCTCCTTTAATTTCAGCATTAAATAATTTTTTGAGTTTATGCCAATACTGGGCTTGGAGGGGAACCAATTTTCTTATATTTACACATTTAGTCCTAACCATATCTTATTTCAGGTGTGATTCAGAAATTAAACCCAAAGGAGAGAACTGAAGAATGCTCCATCATCCTGTCACTGAAATATTATTACAGTCAATATTTTCTGATTTTTTCAATTTTCAAAAGAGTAATTGGATGTTTTTACATCAAGACTTTCCTTAGTGCAATTTAAGGTTCAGAGCAAAAAGGAGGAAAAGCACAGAGACTTCCCAGATACTTCCTCCCCACATGGGCATAACCTCCCTTCTTGATGCCAACGAGACCCCTGCGTCACAACTGGAGGACTTGGACTGATACATCAGGATCCCAAGTTCACGCTTCTGTTGTACATCCTGTGTGTTTGAACTTTCACGGTTTTAATAAAATACCTGTTTTCAACTGAAGTGTAACTGATTTACATTTTATATATATATGTATATTTTTTAAAATGTTCCCTTCCATTGTGGCCTATCACAGTATTGAATATACTTTCCTGTGCTATACAGTAGGCGTTTTGTCTATCCATTCTATACATACACTTGTGGGCACACTCACGAAATCACATTGACAAAAGATTGCAATATTTAGAAATTTATTGCAGTGCACGAAGAACACAATGTTCTATAATAAGTAAAAATGTAGTTTTAACTAACACCACCAGAAATCTACAAAGTTCATCATACAATCCAGATTTCTCATTTGATATAAAGATTTGTTCAAGGTAGGTTTCTAACCATAACCTCAAAAAACCCAATCTCTAGAAAAACCCAAAACAGACAATTGTTCCATAGAGTGGAACCCACCCCTAGGAATCTATCTCTATCTCTACATCTCATCTGTCTATCTTTCTTTCTCCATGCCACCCCCATCCACTCGTCTCTCATTTCATTTTTCAAGTAAAACAGGAAATACGGAGGGATGAAAAGGCACAAATCACATCACTAAGGTTTGCAATCTGAGCCATAGGATTACAGAAGCGTTGTCCTCTGAATGCACATCCTAGCAGGCTGACTTCTGGACACAGGAACACATTTCCCTGAGCTGGGGTGCAGCAGGGGATGAGGTCTGATCCATGAGGAACACCGTCCCCCAGACAGGTGGGTTTCTGTCTTTTGTGGAGGAAGTTCTTCGCTCAGATTACTGAGCTGCTGCCTCGGAGCCTTGCAAGAGCAGAGAAGTGGTGGAGAANTCATGGCTAATTCATGTCAATGTGTAACAAAACGAATACAGTATTGTAAAGCAAAACAAACTAAAAAATAAAAATTAATTAAAATTAAAAAAAAAATAAATGTAAAGTATTATTATTATTCCCTTGTTCTTCCTATAGATAACCCAAATCACTTTTTTTCAAAGAGAATTAGATAAATTTACTGTACCATTTGTTAGACTATTCTGATATTTTGGTTGTATTTTATTTTCAGTTTTCAAAGTTTCTTACAGAGTTTTCTGTAGAAACTAATGACACTTTTCAATGGGTTCTGAATTCCCTGGAGTATGATTGCTGTAATATTTTCTTAGAACTACTAAAATATGGCATGATTTTCTCTTCTCAATGTTGAAGTAACTGGGTTGTGTAGTAGTAGCTTTGTCAGTATTTGCTCCCTTAGAGCTCAATGATTTCCTGAAATGCACATCTTCAGTTGATTAAGGTATAATTTCTTGATTTATTTATAAAAACAAAACAACAACAATAAAAAACAAAAAGGTCTGTTATTTTTCTCTCCTTAGGAACATTTCTAAGCTGAATGAAACTTTTAAAAGGCCACTTAAAAGTTTACTGATATCTTTTTTTTTCCCTTGATTTTCTTAATGTTGTATATGCCATCTAAAATTGGTTTTATCAATTTCAAGGGTATACCAGTCTTTTTTTATAATTACTCTTATTTCTCTTATTTTTCCTTGTTGCTTGCCTGAAAAAAAAAAATCAAATATTTGAATTAATGTAATATCCTATTTTAGTATAAAACAAATTTGAGATGTGATTTAATTTTCTACTCTGAAGAAAGATGAATTTGATTTTATCAATGCATCAGCACAAATACAGATGAGAAAATAAATCTCAGAATTATGCTTGTTACCTTCTTGAGCAACAATATGTGTGTGTGCTAAGTTGCTTCAGTCATGTCTGACCCTTTGTGACCCCATGGACTGTAGTCCACTTGTTTCCTCTGTCCATGGGATTCTTCAGGCAAGAATATGGGGTGGGTTGCCCTGCCCTCCTCCAGGGAATCTTCCCGACCCAGGGATCAAACAGTGTCTTTTATATTTCCTGCATTGGTAGGTATCTTCTTTACCACTCACTAGCGCCACCTGAAACTATAGAAAAGTATTCTAAAAATTGTCATACAATTCTAAATATTTAGACAAATAAATTATCTTCCCATAAAATTATTAGGATTGCTTTCCTGGCACTGATGCAACTCTCTGATAATAAGTTACAGATTCTGGAAGCTTCATAAAGTTCCTTAGGCCATGATAATTTATTAAACAGTTGCCACAAAATGATAGTTAAAATTTGTAACATTTGACATTGAATGTGACAAGTAACATTGATATTGTAAATGTCAGAAAATATCCTTGTCTTTTTTTCTACAAGGTGAAAGATATGTTAATTGAACTTCACATGTGACATATGTGTGCCAAGTATGAGTTCCAAGAAAGCTGCCATTTAGACAAAATGAATTTCTAGTACATATCCCTATTGAAAAAAAATATTGTCTTGGTTTTTTTGTTTTGTTTTGTTTACTGGTTTATTGTTTATTAGATGCTTTCCTCAGGTATATAGTATAAATGTATTAATACTATAATTAAAGTGAGAGGATATGAGTGTGTGTTAGTGGCTCAGTAATGTCCAACTCTTACAACCCCAAGGACTATAGCCACAAGGATTCTCTGTCCATGGAATTCTCCAGGAAAGAATCTTAGAGTGGATAGCCATTCCCTTCTCCAGGGGACTGTCCCAACCCAGGGATTGAATCCAGGTCTCCTGCACTGCAAGCAGATTCATGACCATCTGAGCCACCAGAGAAGCATACCTAATAATTTTCAAACACCTACCTTAGTCAGATACCTTTCCCATATAATTGCAAGACTTTCTCCAAAATAACTCAACAAATAAGATGTGTTTTCCTATTTACACACTAAAGGCCTGTGAGTGTTACTGAATGTATTTCTCAGAAAAGGAAAGTGTAGTAGACTGCAGGGGTTCAGGCTAGGTCTTTCTGACTTAAGTGAGCACAGATGCTTTTGAACTTCAGTGTTTTAAACTTTGGCCCTCTGATGCAAAGAACTGACTCCTTGGGAAAGACCCTGCTGCTGGGAATGATTGAAGGCAGGAGGAGAAGGGGATAACAGACAATGAGATGGTTGGATGGCATCACTGACCCGATGGACATGTATTTGAGTAAACTCCGGGAGTCGGTAATGGACAGGGAAGCCTGGCGTGCTGAACTCCACGGGGTCGCAAAGAGTCAGCTGTGACTGAGCTACTGAACTGAACTATAAACAGTCTAAAATGAAGGACATTCCTTATGTCTCAACTTATAGTGCATGAGAAAATTATCTTTCAAAATATATGGCATTCTCAAACAGAAAACGTAGATTGATCCCTTAGATTTCTCCCTTTATGAATGCATTTGGTTACATGTAAAAGAAAATTAAGCTAAAAATGTGTCCAAATAATACAAATGGAGGTCATTTTTAATGCATACCTAAAAGCTCAAGAATAGGACTGGCATAGATGTTCAATAATAATGTTGGGAACCATGGATCTTGTTATATTTTTTCCTTAAAAATATGTTTGTTACAATTTGAGTTTTAGTTGTTGATGTTGCTGTTGTTGATGTTCATTGTTGTAACCTCAGGGCTACAATATACCTGCTGTATCTTTAGGCATCATAAGTCAGTCAGTTCAGTCAATCAGGTGAGATTGATTCTTTGAGGCCCCATGGACTGCAAAATACCAGGCTTCCCTGTCTATCACCAACTCTTGGAGCTTTCTCAAACTCATGTTGATCAAGTAGGTGAGGCCACCCAACCATTTCACCCTGTCATCCACTTCTTCTACTGCCTTCAATCTATGAGAGCATGAGGGTCTTTTCAAATGAGTCAGTTCTTCACATCAGGTGGCCAAAGTATTGGAGTTTCAGCTTCAGCATCAGTCCTTCCAATGAATATTCAGGACTGATCTCCTTTACGATGGACTGGTTGGATCTCATTCCTGTCCAAGGGACTCTCAAGAGTCTTCTCCAACACCACAGTTAAAAAGCATCAATTCTTTGGTGCTCAGCTTTCTTTATAGTCCAAGTCTCACATTCGTACATGACTACTGGAAACACCAAGTCATCCACTTCTTCTACTGCCTTCAATCTATGAGAGCATGAGGGTCTTTTCAAATGAGTCAGTTCTTCACATCAGGTGGCCAAAGTATTGGAGTTTCAGCTTCAGCATCAGTCCTTCCAATGAATATTCAGGACTGATCTCCTTTACGATGGACTGGTTGGATCTCATTCCTGTCCAAGGGACTCTCAAGAGTCTTCTCCAACCCACAGTTAAAAAGCATCAATTCTTTGGTGCTCAGCTTTCTTTATAGTCCAAGTCTCACATTCGTACATGACTACTGGAAACACCATTAGCTTTGAATGGTTGGATTTTGTCAGCAAAGTAATGTCTCTGCTTTTCAATGTGCTGTTTAGGTTGGTGATAGCTTTTATTTCAAGAGGAAAGCATCTTTTAATTTCATGGTTACAGTCACAATCTTCAGTGATTTTGCAGGTGGAAAAAATACAGTCTGTGACTCTTTCCATTGTTTCTCCATCTATTTTCCATGAAGTGATGGGACAGGATGCCATGATCTTAGTTTTCTGGATGTTGGGTTTTAAGACAAATTTTTCACTCTCCTCTTTCACTTTCATCAAGAGGCTCTTTTGTTTTTCATAATTTTCTGCCATAATGTGGTGCCATCTGCATATCTGAGGATATTGATATTTATCCAAGCAATCTTGATTCCAGCTTTTATTTCATTCAGCCCAGCATTTTGCATGATGATCTCTGGATATAAGTTAAATAAGCAGGGTGACAATATACAGCCTTGACATACTCCTTTTCCTATTTGGAACCAGTCTGTTGTTCCATGTCCAGTTCTAACTGTTACTTCTTGACCTAAGAACAAATATCTCAGGAGGCATGTCTGGTGGTCTGGTATTCCCATCTCTTGAAGAATTTTCCACAGTTTGTTGTGATCCACCCAGTCAAAGGCTTTGGCATAGTCAATAAAGCAGAAGTAAATATTTCTCTGGAACTCCCTTGCTTTTTTGATGATCCAGAGGACGTTGGCAACTTGATCTCTTTCCTCTGCCTTTTCTAAATCCAGCTTGAACATTTGGAAGTTCATGATTCACTTACTGCTGAGGCTTGGCTTGGAGAATTTTAAGCATTATTTTGTTAGCCTGTGAGATGAGAGCAATTGTGTGGTAGTTTAAGCATTCTTGAACATTGCTTTTCTTTGGGATTGGAATGAAAATTGACCTTTTCCAGTCTTGTGGCCCCTGCTGAATTTCCCAAATGTCTACATATTGAGTGCAGCACTTGCACAACATCATCTTTTAGGATTTGAAATAGCTCAACTGGAATTCCATCACCTCCACTAGCTTTGTTCATAGTGATGGTTCCTAAGGCCCACTTAACTTCACATTCCGGGATGTCTGGCTCTAGATGAGTGATCACAGCATCATGGTTATCTGGGTCATGAAGGTCTTTTTTGTACAGTTCTTTGTATTTTTGCCACCTCTTAATATCTTCTGCTTCTGTTAGGTTCCACACCATTTCTATCCTTTATTGTGCCCATCTTTGCACGAAAAGTTCCCTTGATATCTTGAATTTTCTTGAAGAGATCTCTAGGCTTTCCCATTCTTTGTTTTTCTCTATTCTTTGTATTGATCACTGAGGAAGGCTTTCTTATCTCTCCTTGCTGTTCTTTGGAACTCTGCATTCAAAAGGATGTATCTCTCCTTTTCTCCTTTGCCTTTAGCTTCTCTTCCTTTCTCAGTTATTTGTAAGGCCTCTTTAGACAACCTTTTTGCCTTTTTGCATTTCTCTTTCTTAGGAATGGTCTTGATCACTGCCTCCTGTAAAGTGTCACGACCTCCATCTGTAGTTCTTCAGGCACTCTATCAGATCTAATGCCTTGAATCTGTTTGTCATCTCTACAGTATAATTTTACAGCTTTTGATTTAGGTAATACCTGAATGGTCTAGTGGTTTTCCGTACTTTCTTCAATTTAAGTCAGAATTTGGCAATAAGGAGTTCATGATCTGAGCCACAGTCACCTCCCAGTCTTGTTTTTGCTGCTGTATAGAGCTTCTCCTTCTTTGGCTGCAAAGAATATAATCAATCTGATTTCAGTGTTGACCATCCAGTGATGTCCATGTGCAGAGTCTTCTCTTGTGTTGTTGGAAGAGGGTATTTGCTATGACCAGTGCATTCTCTTTGGAAAACTCTGTTAACCTTTGTCTTGCTTGCCTGTTACTCCAGGTATCTCTTGACTTCTTACTTCTGCATTCTAGTCCCCTGTAATGAAAGAGCATCTTTGGGGGTATTAGTTCTAGAAGGTCTTGTAGGTCTTCATAGAACCATTCACCTTCAGCTTCTTCAGCATTACTGGTTGGAGCATAGATTTGGATCACTGTGAAATTGAATGGTTTGCCTTGGAAACAGAGATCATTCTGTCATTTTTGAGACTGCATCCAAGTACTTCACTTCAGACTCTTTTGTTCACTATGAGGGCTACTCCATTTCTTCTAAGGGATTCTTACCCACAGTAGTATATATAATGGTTATCTGAGTTAAATTCACCCATTCCAGTCCATTTTAGTGCACTGATTCCTAAAATGTCAATATTCACTCTTGCCATTTCCTGTTGACTACTTCAATTTACCTTGACTTATGGACCTAACATTCCAGATTCCTATGCAGTGTTGCTCTTTACAGCATCAGACTTTACTACCATCACCAGTCACATCCACAACTGGGTGTTTTTTTGCTTTGTCACCATCTCTTCATTCTTTCTGGAGTTATTTTTCCACTGATCTCTCCTATCATATTGGGCACCTACAGACCTGGGGAGTTCATCTTTCAGTGTCCTATCTTTTTGCCTTTTTATACTGTTCATGGGTTTCCCAAGGCAATAATGCTGAAGTGGTCACCATTCCTTTATCCAGTGTCAGACATCATACTGTGAACAAATTACAGGCCATTGGCAAGAGGAAAAGAAAGGGATATCTGTAGTTGACTTCTAGTGTCAATAGTGTTATTTGTTCAGTTTTGTCTGACTCTTTGTAGCCCTATGCAATGTAGCCCACCAGGCTTCTCTGTCTGTGGGATTCTCCAGGCAAGAATACTAGAATGGGTTGCCATTCCCTTCTCTACCTGGGACTCCTGCATTGAAGGCAGATTCTTTAACATTTAAGACCACCAGGGCAGCCAGTTGACTTCTTCTTCTAACTTATTCACCTGAAAAGGGCTACAGCTGCAATGGAAGCTAAGATATCAAGATTTAACATATCAAAGAAGGGATAATGAAGTTGATAATGGAATTTTGAACAGCTAATTTAAATCTCTGCTTTACACACATTACCCTGTATACTGTAATTTTTTAGAGTTTGCCTAAATCCTGTTTTCACTTATTCATATTTGTCAGACATTCAAGGACTATTTATTCAATTTTATTGCTGTGTGCTGAGAATATATCTGTGATTTAAAAAGGCAATGCATATCTCAAGAAAAGATAGGCCATCTTTGTGTCCTCAGAGTATACAAAGATGTCTTAAGGAAGATACACTTGCACACAATTACTAACTATATATAGAGAGATTGACATATTGAACTAAACTAAAACTGACAACAAGTGGACTGCAAAATTCTCCATTAACAAAGTGCAAAGCAATCCCACAAGGCTGAAAACTGACACAATATGTGTAGGTGACAAAAATTTCTTCAGTCAACTAAGAAATGACATGTAACCCAGTTAAAAATAGGTAATATATGCAAATAAACATTTATTTAAAAGAATATGTTATTGTCTATAAACATAAAATGATCTTTAAACATGTTAATCATCAGGAAATTAAAATTAAGGTAACTACTCACAAAAATAGATAAAATTAAAAATACTGAAAATCTCCACTGTTTGCTAGGAAATAAGTATTTGAAACAGCTGAAACTCTGCAGTGAGCATACAGATTGGTGCAATTTCTTTTAGAAATGTGTTTAGCAGTATTGACTGTAGCTCAATATATGTCCTTTTTGCCCCACATTTACAAGTCTAGGTGTATGCTCAAAAGAAATCCATATTTATCTTCACCAATAGGCCATCAACAGAAAATTGGATTAAAGTTTTACTGAGCATGGCCCCACCCATCAGAACAAGATCATTTCCCCCTCAGTCAGTCTCTCCCATCAGGAAGGTTCCATAATCCTCTTATCCTCCATCAGAGGGCAGAAAGACTGAAAACCACAATCACAGAAAATTAATCAATCTAATCACGTGGACCAGGCCTTGTCTAACTCAATGAAACTATGAGCCATGCCCTGTGCAACCATCCAAGATGGATGGGACATGATGAGAGTTCTGATAATTATCATTCAGTGGAGAAGGGAATGGAAAACCACTTCAGTATTCTTGCCTTGAGAACCCCATGAACAACCAGGAAAGGCAAAAAGATAGGAGACTGAAAGACAAAATCCACAGGTCGGTAGGTACCCAATATGCTACTGGAGATCAGTGGAGAAATAACTCCAGAAAGAATGAAGAGATGGAGCCAAAGCAAAAAAACACCCAGTTGTGGATGTGACTGGTGATGGAAGCAAGCTCTGATGCTGTAAAGAGCAATATTGTGGACAAACCTGGAATGTTATGTCCATGAATGAAGGCAAACTGGAAGTGGTCAAACAGGAGGTGGCAAGAATGAACATTGACATTTTAGGAATCAGTGAAGTAAAATCAAATGGATTGGGTAACTTTAACTCAGATGATCAATATATCTACTACTGTGGGTAAGAATCCCTTAGAAGAAATAGAGTAGCTCTCATAGTCAACAAAAGAGTCTAAAATGCGGTACTTGGATGCAATCTCAAAAACGACAGAATGATCGCTGTTCGTTTCCAAGGCAAACCATTCAATCCAAGCCTATGCACTGAACATTAATGCTAAAGAAGCTGAAGGTGAATGGTTCTATGAAGACCTTGAAGACCTCCTAGAACTAATACCCAAAAAGGAAGCTCTTTTCATTATAGGGAACTGGAATGCAAATGTAGGAAGTCAATAAATACCTGGAGTTACAGGCAAATTTGCCCTTGGAATACAGAATGAAGCAGGCAAAGGCTAAGAGTTTGGCAAAGAGAAGATACAGGTCATAGCAAACACCCTCTTCCAAAAACACAAAAGAGAAGACTCTACACATAAACATTGCCTGATAGTCAACACGAAAATCAGATTGATTATATTCTTTGAGACCAAAGATGGAGAAGCTCTATACAGTCAGCAAAAAAAAAAAAAAAAAAAAAGACCAGGAGCTGACTGTGGCTCAGATCATGAACTCCTTATTGCCAAATTCAGACTTAAACTGAAGAAAGTAGGGAAAATCACTAGACCATTCAGAATGACCTAAATCAAATCCCTTCTGATTATACAGTGGAAGTGAGAAATAGATTTAAGAGACTACATATGATAGACAGAGTGCCTGATGAACTATGGATGAAGGATAATGACATTGTACAGGAGACAAGGGTCAAGACCATCCCCATGGAAAAGAAATGCAAAAAAGCAAAATGGCTATCTGGAAGGCCTTACAAATAGCTGTGAAAAGAAGAAAAGCAAAAAGCAAAGGAAAATAGGAAAAATATAAGCATCTGAATGCAGAGTTCCAAAGAATAGCAAGAAGAGATAAGAAAGCCTTCCTCAGTGATCAGTGCAAAGAAATAGAGGAAAATAATAGAATGGGAAAGACTAGAGATCTCTTCAAGAAAATGAGAGATACCAAGGGAACATTTCATGCAAAGATGGGCTCAGTAAAGAACAGAAATGGTATGACCTAACAGAAGCAGAAGATATTAAGAAGTGGCAAGAATACACAGAAGAACTATACAAAAAAACCTTCACAACCCAGATAATCACGATGGTGTTACCACTTACCTAGAAACAGACTTCCTCGAAAGTGAAGTCAAGTGGGCCTTAGGAAGCATCACTAAACAAAGCAAGTGGAGGTGATGGAATTCCAGTTGAGCTATTTCAAATCCTAAAAGATGATCCTGTTAAAGTGCTGCACTCAATATGCCAGCACATTTGGAAAACTCAGCAGTGGCCACAAGACTGGAAAAGGTCAGTTTTCATTCCAATCTCAAAAAAAGGCAATGCCAAAGAGTGCTTAAACTACCAAACAATTGCACTCATCTCACATGCTAGTAAAGTAATGCTCAAAATTCTCCAAGCCACACTTCAACAGTACATGAGCCGTGAACTTCCAGATGTTCAAGCTGGATTTAGAAAAGGCAGAGGAACCAGAGATCAAATTGCAACATCCATTGGATCATCAAAAAAGCAAGAAAGTTTTAGAAAACATATATTTCTGTTTTATTGGCTATGGCAAAGCCTTTGACTGTGTGGATCACAACAAACTGTGAAAAATCTTTAAGAGATAGAAATACCAGACCACCTGACCTGCCTCCTGAAAAATCCATGTGCAGGTTAGCAACATTAGAACTGATCATGGAACAACAGACTGGTTCCAAATAGGAAAAGGAGTACGTCAAGGCTGTATATTGTCACCTTGCTTATTTAACTTATATGCAGAGTACATCATGAGTCACTGGACTGGATGAAGCACAAGCTGGAATTAAGATTTCAGGGAGTAATATGAAAAACCTCAGATATGCAGATGACATCACCCTTATGGCAGAAAGCAAAAAAGAACTAAAGAGCCTCTTGATGAAAGTGAAAGAGGAGAGTGAAAAACTTGACTTAAAGCTCAACACTCAGAAAACTAAGACCATGGCATCTGGTCCCATCACTTCATGGCAAATAGATGGGGAAATAGTAGAAACAGTGGCTGACTTTATTTGGGGGGAGGGCTCCAAAATCACTGCAGATTGTGACTGCAGCCAGGGAATTAAAAAACACATACTTCTTGGAAGAAAAGCTATGACCAACCTAGAGAGCATATTAAAAAGCAGAGATATTACTTTGCCAACAAAGATCCAACTAGTCAAAGCTATTGTTTTTCCAGTAGTCATGTATGGATGTGAGAGTTGGACTGTAAAAATGCTGAGCACCAAAATATTGATGCTTTTTAACTGTGGTGTTGGAGAAGACTCTTGAGAGTCCTTTGGACTGTAAGGAGATCCAACCAGTCCATCCTAAAGGAAATCAGTCCTGAATATTCTTTGGAAGGACTGATGCTGAAGCTGAAACTCCATTACTTTGCCCACCTGATGTGAAGAACTGACTCATTTGAAAAGACCCTGATGATGGCAAAAATTGAAGATGGGGGGAGAAGGGGATGACAGAGGATGAAATGGTTGGAGGGCATCACCAATTCAATGGACATGAGTTTGAGCAAGCTCCAAGAATCAGTGATGGACAGGGAGGCCTGGCGTTCTGCAGTCCATGGAGTCTCAATAAGTCAGACATGACTGAGTTACTGAATGAATAGGCATGTGTAAGAAAGTTTACAGTAATGACATTGATAATAACCAAAACCTGGAAATAACATAAATATATATTTTTGCTAGAATGGATAAATATATCATGGTATATTTGTAAAATGAAATACTGTACCGTGATGAAAATTACTTGCCATTGTGTCAGCAATATGGATGAATTTCATAAATATAATGCCAGAAAAAAATGGGGCTGCATTAGAACATAGTATATGTTCCATTAACATAAAATACAAGAAAAGGCAAAGGTGACCTATGCTATTAAACTCAAAATAGTAGTTAGACCTTGCAGCTAGGGAGGGTGAGAACAGGAATAGAAAATGAATGAAATTTCCTGAGTGTTAGTAATAAACTGTTCCTTGATCTTGGATTTTTTTTTATACAGGTGTTTTGTTTCTTAGAATGCCTCAAGTTCCACACTTGTAATGCATTGATATGTAGTTTTCCTTTTAAACAACATCCTTCAATAAAATGGCTAAAAATAAACACAAGAAAAGAAAAAGAAAACAGATCTGATACTGACCTCAGAGAGATTGTTGACTAATGGAAGGGAGATATTAAGTAATAATTCCGAGCATAACTGTGCTAATATGAGTTTGCTCCTAGCTTAAAGGATAATTGAAAGTTTTTTTTAAAGAGAATTAAGTGAGGTGCTCTAATTCAGGTGGGAGGGTCTGGGAAGACCCCTCTGAGGAAGTGAGATCAAAGATATTATCTGAAGCATTAGGGAGTTTTCAGATGAAGATCAAAGTAGTAGGAACAACTCATGTGAGGACCCCCCTGGAGAAAAAGAGCTTAATAGACCAATTGAAAGAAGACCAATGTAGCTAGAGACAGAACAGAGTTTGGTGTGATTAGATTCTTTTCAAATCTTTAAGACTGGGGTATTTCCCAAATTCATACCAGAGATATAGTGTGTCCTAAGAATTTCACCCTGCTTATTTAACTTATATGCAGAGTACATCATGAGAAATGCTGGGTTGGAGGAAGCACAAGCTGGAATCAAGATTGCCAGTAGAAATATCTATAACCTCAGATATGCTGATGATACCACCGTTATGGCAGAAAGTGAAGAGAAACTAAAAAGCCTCCTGATGAAAGTGAAAGAGGAGAGTGAAAAATTTGGCTTAAAGCTCAACATTCAGAAAATGAAGATCATGGCATCTGGTCCCATCATTTTATGGGAAATAGATGGGGAAACAGTGGAAACAGTGTCAGACTTTATTTTGGGGGGGCTCCAAAATCACTGCAGATGGTGATTGTAGCCATGAAATTAAAAGATGCTTACTCCTTGGAAGGAAAGTTATGACCAACCTAGATGGCATATTCAAAACCAGAGATATTATTTTGCCAACAAAGGTCCATCTAGCCAAGGCTATGGTTTTTCAGTAGTCATGCATAGATGTGAGAGTTGGACTATAAAGAAAGCTGAGCACTGAAGAATTGATGCTTTTGAACTGTGTTGTTGGAGAAGACTCTTGAGAGTCCCTTGGACTGCGAGGAGATCCAACCAGTCCATTCTAAAGGATATCAGTCCTGGGTGTTCTTTGGAAGAAATGATGCTAAACCTGAAACTGCAATACTTTGGCCACCTCATGCGAAGAGTTGACTCATTAGAAAAGACTGTAATGCTGGGAGGGATTGGGGGCAGGAGGAAAAGGGGATGACCGAGGATGAGATGGCTGGATGGCATCACGGACTCAATGGACATGAGTCTGAGTGAACTCCAGGAGTTGGTGATGGACAGGGAAGCCTGGCGTGCTGCGATTCATGGGGTCGCAAAGAGTCGGACACGACTGAGCGACTGAACTGAACTGAACTGAAGAATTTATCAATTACTCATTAAGATAATATTTTATACTATGTACTTATAACTNACGGACTCAATGGACATGAGTCTGAGTGAACTCCAGGAGTTGGTGATGGACAGGGAAGCCTGGCGTGCTGCGATTCATGGGGTCGCAAAGAGTCGGACACGACTGAGCGACTGAACTGAACTGAACTGAAGAATTTATCAATTACTCATTAAGATAATATTTTATACTATGTACTTATAACTTGTTTGCAAATAGAACCAGTGTATGAGTTGTTATGGAAAGACAAAAGTGGCATGTTTGTGAGCCATGAGGGATCAGAGAAAATTTTTCAGAAGAGGTGATATCTGAAGTGATCCTAAAGACTAGGTAGATATGCAAAGAATCTGGGACCTGAGCTGGAAATTCCACTGAGAAAGGAATATATACAAACTTCAGAAGCAAAATGAACAGTTGAGTGTGAATGGAAAATAGAGTTAGCTTGAAGAGGGGAGACAGGCTAGTAGGAACATATTGGAGACAAGGTAAGCAAGAACCAGATGTTAACAGTTTTGACTGTCCATCTTTAAAGAACTAGAGTTTTATTCTAAATAGATGGGAAGAGTCTGAGTGGTTTTAGATAATGACTTGAAATGATCACACTTTAGGGATCGTATTGTTTCTGTGATGTTTCTATTACCAGATCCTAGAGAAATATGTGGCAGAAAATAAGACCCAACAAATATTGGTTGCTAAGTGAATTAAAAAATATTTCATTGATTACTATATGGACATTTGTCCAATCAATTAGAAAATTCTGTTTCATCTACATTGAAAATACATCCAGAATTTCTGATCTCTTCTGCTTTCATCTTGGTTCAGCCTTTGTCTCTCACTTAGATTTTTAATAGCTTCTTAACTGACTTCCCTATATCTGCACTTACTCCTCTACCATTTATTCTCAACGCAGCAATAATAAGAATCCTTTAAAATGCAAGATGGATGATGTCACCTTTGTTCAAAACTCTTTATTTTCCTTCCTTCTCGTTTAGAGTTAGAATTCAGTGACTTTCAAGTGCTTGCAGTCTGCTTCTTAGTTTCCTGAGCTCTCTGATCTCCTTCCCTCTTACCTTCATTCTTTCACAGCCACCTTGAATCTTGCTCTTCCTCAGTCTCACCCACAATAACAAGTTATTGTTGACATATGACCTAGAGTCTTTCCTCTATCTACATCAGTGCTTTTGATCTTTGAAGCCTACCTTGAGCACACTTCTAAAAATATTTATTTTACCTCTTCCCAGCACGCTCATTCCTCTTACTTGACTTAATTTTTTTCATAGCACTCATTAATTTCTAACATGTGAATTACCTAAATTATTTTTATTTCTATCTTTCCTTCAGGAGAATGTAAGTCCTATGACAGCTGAATTTTTTTTCCTTTTCTTTTGTTAAACTAACTCTAGTACCAAAAGATGCCAGTCTTATAGTAGGTGCTTAAAAATATTCCTCAGATGACAAAGGGAGAGATAAGCAGGGGATGCGCTTCAGTTCAGTTCAATTCATTTCAGTGGCTCAGTCATGTCCGACTCTTTGTGACCCCATGAATCGCAGCACGCCAGGCCTCCCTGTCCATCACCAACTCCCAGAGTTCACGCAGACTCATGTCCATCGAGTCAGTGATGCCATCCAGCCATCTCATTCTCTGTCATCCCCTTCTCCTCCTGCCCCCAATCCCTCCCAGCATCAGAGTCTTTTCCAATGAGTCAACTCTTCGCATGAAGTGGCCAAAGTATTGGAGTTTCAGCTTTAGCATCATTCCTTCCAAAGAAATCCCAGGGCTGATCTCCTTCAGAATAGAAAGCTACTATCCATTGATTAAGATAGTACAGTGCAGAAAGAAAGAAATGGGTTCAGTTCAGTTCAGTTCAGTCACTCAGTCATGTCCGACTCTTTGCGACCACATGAATCGCAGCACGCCAGGCCTCCCTGTCCATCACCAACTCCCAGAGTTCACTCAGACTCACGTCCATTGAGTCTGTGATGCCATCCAGCCATCTCATTCTCTGTCATCCCCTTCTCCTCCTGCCCCCAATCCCTCCCAGCATCAGCGTCTTTTCCAATGAGTCAACTCTTCGCATAAGGTGGCCAAAGTACTGGAGCTTCAGTTTTAGCATCATTCCTTCCAAAGAAATCCCAGGGTTGATCTCCTTCAGAATGGACTGGTTGGATCTCCTTGCAGTCCAAGGGACTCTCAAGAGTCTTCTCCAACACCACAGGTCAAAAGCATCAATTCTTCGGCGCTCAGCCTTCTTCACAGTCCAACTCTCACATCCATACATGACCACAGGAAAAAACATAGCCTTAGCATATTGATTTTGGAAACTCTTGGTTATATGTAAAGTGCTATTTTTTTAGCCCTATTTCTCACCTTCCAGCTGATTGTGCTCACAACCTTCCCTAGGCCTTTATATTAATATATAGGTTTCTGGAATTGCTATGATAGATAGTAAGTAAGTAAAGTCACTCAGTCGTGTCCGACTCTTTGTGACCCCATGGACTGCAGCCCACCAGGCTCCTCAGTCCATGAGATTCTCCAAGCAAGAATACTGGAGTGGGTTGCCATTTCCTTCTCCAGGGGATCTTCCCGACCCAGGGATCGAACCCGGGTCTCCCGCATTGGAGGCAGACGCTTTAACCTCTGAGCCACCAGGGAAGTCCTGGTGATAGATATGATAGATAGTGGTGGACTTGATGTGGAAGACTGAGAAAGAGAACTGTATTAGAGACAACGCTCAGATTTCTAGGATGAACCTAGATATGCCATATCAGAGATTAGGAGTACTGGAAGAGGATCATGCTTGGAGGCAGGCTCAGGTTTAAACTTGACTATGGTCAGTGACATCCAGGAGGCAAAACTGTTTTGAGTGAATAGACTAATTAGTCAAATTCTGAGTGGAGACTAGCTGAATTCAGTTACTTGCCCCAAGCTTTGAAATAACTGCTTGCTAAATGACTATGTATTAACTGAAAGGAGTGACAAATATTATATGACATATAAAGACGTTAAACATCATATGTCAGTGTCAGCCAGAGAAACATTACCAGTTGGAGCAAATATTGAGTTTTACTGCAAGGAATTGACTTCTATGCTTTTAGGAGGTAAGGATGAAAATCTGAATCCCACAAGGTAGGCCTTCAGGAAGGATAGGCTGGAATTCTGGGACACGAGCCAAAGCTCTTATCCTCAGGCAGAATTTTTTCCTCTTTGGGGAAACCTCGGTTCTACTTTTAGGGTCTTTCAACTGATTGAATTAAGCCTACTCAGATGAACTAAAAGAATCCCTTTACCTAAAACTGGCTATTCCCAAACTTTTAGTCATAACTGCAACATACCTTCACAGCTATATTTAAATTAGTATTTGATTGAATAAGTAGAGTCTGGGCTGACACACAAACTATCACACCCAACTCTCTTATGCTGCAACTTTTATAAATTCTGTAATTTTAATAAGTTTTAGTTTTATGCACATCAAAATGAAGTTTTAATATAATCAGATATGTTAAGTGATCCATTTGCATTATCCATCCCTAGATATTTGTCTCAACATGTGTGTCTTGAACTTATCTGCTTTTAAACTTTTTCCTTACTTATTATAATTTCCTTACTTATGATTCTGCTTCCAAAAGTGACTTCATTTTCTAAATGCTCTAGTTTAATTTGAAAAACAACAACAACAACAACAACAAGTCTGTATCCCTCTTTGATATGCTAGTAGTAGTTTCTCTGAGTACTAGGAATTTCGATGTCCTGGAAAAATAACTATTTGAAAAAATACATATTTATATATTTTGGGTGTATAATTTTTATTTCTCATTTGTACATTTAGTACATGAATTTTTCAATATTATCACAAAGAAAACTATTTGCTTTTCCCATCTTCCCAGTCTTTGTTGAGAAAGCCATTGTATTTCTCTCTGATAGCATATTATTTAGTGAGTAGAAATAGGTGTCTTTCACATTATTTTTATAACATTAGAGTTTTTAATATTCTTTTTAATTTTCTTTCCCTCATTGTCTGTGAAAGTATTACTTCTTGGTATAATTTTAATACTAATTTGAATGAGGGAAGAGCAAAGCACTTCCTCAGAGGAGGAAGTGAATGGTTCTTACTAGGGAATTTAGAAAATGTTTTATTAATTAGGAAATAACTTAATCATGGTCCTAAAGTAGGTAGGTGTTTCACAGGTTGAGAATGGGATATTTCAGGTGGGAGAGGACTATATCATAGACAACACCAAACAGGAATAAAAAGCATTGGAATATTCAGGGTGAATGGAGGGTTGAGTGCATGAGATGAAATAAAGAGAAATCAAGGTGCAGACGTCGGTTGGATTGAAACTGGAGTCATGTATGTCAATCTAAAAAATAAATAAGCAATATAAAGAATAAGTAAGCAATAGGAATCCTCAAGATTTTAGACTTTTATACTTTACTGATATTTATCTACATGTGCTTATCATAGTGCTTGATACATGGCAGTTATTCAATAAATACTTTGGTGATAGAACACATTCTGTGTTGTTTAAGAGCAGATCTGTTTTTAAACAAAGTAGCTCTTAGTTGTATTGAAGGTTGAATTTGCATGGTGAGTGGCAGAAAGAACAAACAGGAGGTTAGAAAAAGAGATTGCGTTTGAAAACTTTCCCCCCCCCCCCAGCTATAAGCATTTTAAAAGATAGATTTTGTATTTGTATTTTAAATTTAAAATTTTATTTTATATTTTGTATTTATTTTAATTTTGTATTTTAAATTTTAAATTTTAAACATGTTTTTACGAAAAAGAGGCAGTTATGCACTGTAGCATTAAATCACATTGAAACTTGTCTGTGAACAATAATATTTACAAACATCTAAATCTATATCAAGTGGAGAATGATGTTATGCAGTTTCAGATTTTTATATTCTTTTTGTTAGAGAAGATTCTGAAAAACCACTTTTGGCATTAGATCAATGCTGTAAATTTGCCAACATATTTTTCTGTAATATCAAAGATATTCAAGACATAACTAGAAATTGAATCTGAAATAATAGTCCAGCCCTGGGATTGCCTCTCTTTCTGCTGATAAGTAATTGGATTGTATCTAAAGGTAATCAGTTCAGTCAGTTCAGTTGCTCAATCGTGTCTGACTCTTTGCCACCCCATGGACCACAGCACAGCAGACCTCCCTGTCCATCACCAACTCCCAGAGTCTACCCAAGCTCATGCCCATCGAGTCAGTGATACCATCCAACCATGTCATCCTCTGTCGTCCCCTTCTCTTCCTGCCCTCAATCTTTCCCAGCATCATGATCTTTTCAAATGAGTCAGCTCTTTGCATCAGGTGGCCAAAGTACTGGAGTTTCAGCTTCAACATCAGTCTTTCCCATGAACACCTAGGACTGATCTCCTTTAAGATGGACTGGTGGGATCTCTTTGCAGTACAAGGACTCTCAGGAGTCTTCTCCAACACCACAGTTCAAAAGCATCAATTCTTTGATGCTCAGCTTTCTTTATCACCCAACTCTCACATCCGTACATGACTACTGGAAAAATCATAGCCCTTGACTAGATGGACCTTTGTTGACAAAGTAATATCTCTGCTTTTAAATATGCTATCTAGGTTGGTCATAACTTTCCTTCCAAGGAGTAAGTGTCTTTTAATTTCATGGCTGCAGTCACCATCTGGAGTGATTTTGGAGCCCCCAAAATAAAGTCAGCCAGTGTTTCCCCATCTATTTGCCATGAAATGATGGGACCAGACGCCATGATCACAGCTTTTTTTTTTTAATTAATTTTTATTTTTTTAGTTTGTTTTGCTTTACAATACTGTATTCGTTTTGCTACACATTGACATGAATCAGCCACGAGTGTACATGAACTCCCAATCCCGACCCCCACCTCTCCCCTCCCGCCCCACACCCTCTCTCTGGATTATCCCCTTACATCAGTCCCAAGCGTCCTGCATCCTGCATCAAACCTGGACTGGCGATTCGTTTCACTTATGATATCACACATGTTACACTGCCACTCTGCCAACCCATCCCACCCTCTCCCTCTCCTACAGAGTCCAAAAGGCCGTTCTATACATCTGTGTCTCTTTTGCTGTCTTGCGTACAGGTTTATCATTACCACCATTCTAAATTCCATATATATGTGTAAGTATACTGTATTGGTGTTTTTCTTTCTGGCTTACTTCACTCTGTATAATCAGCTCCAGCGTCATCCACCTCATTAGAACCTTTGTGAATGTTGAGCTTTAAGCCAAGTTTTTCACTCTCCTCTTTTACTTTCATCAAGAAGCTCTTTAGTTCTTCTTCACTTTCTGCCATTAGGGTGGTGTCATCTGCATGTGCATGTCTGAGGTTATTGATATTTCTCCCAGCAATCTTGATTCCAACTTGTGCTTCATCCAGCTCAGTGTTTCTCATGATGTACCCTGCAAATAAGTTAAATAAGCAGGGTGACAATATACAGTCTTGACTTACTACTTTTCCTCTTTGGAGCCAAATAGGAAATAGTAAAGGTAATACTTTCTGCTGTACTGGAGTGTCCCATATGTCTCTGAAAATTTTTTTATCTTCTTTGCACACATTGATCCTGCAGATTAAAGAATTCATGGTTGTGATTTCAAGTTGGACTTATTAACACCCATTCTTTCTGAGTGAAAACACAGATTGATGAACAATGTGTTTGAATCCTCTTGGGAAAGGGATAAGATTACTTCAGAATGTCTTATGGTTAGTTTTTCACTAGAGTCTGCCAACTTTAAAACCTACAATGAACTAATGTGTCTCTAAATTTGTATGATTTAAGATAGATACTGCATACAAGAAGGAAAGAAAGAAATAAAACAACCACAACAACAACCTAACAAAGGTTATATTTTGCTTACAGTTATAACAAAGTTGAAATAAAGCCAGGCAACCCAACAAATATTATATGCAAAAAAGCATCATATATTAAAAATATTTTTGATACTAATCAAATAGTAGTTTTGGTAATGATTATTAATCTTAAAATAATTTTCAAAATTTCAGTTAAGAATATCTTAAACAAGAGGAACTTAAATATTTTCAGTACTAAAGTATAGGCAGATTTTTTATGTGTGTGTGTGTGTGTATGTGTGTATTTGGTTATTTTTACACATCTCTGCAGGCCTGAATGGTTCTCACTCTTTCAAAGCTGATGCTTTCAATCAGAACCAGGAATCTTTCCCACCAACTCAACAATCTCCTTTTCATTAGACTAAAAGACCAGAAAGAGAAACTTTGGTTAAATCAATATTTAAGGATTAAACAGATGATGACCAACACATTACTTTAATTATGGACTTCTTGAGAGTGTACTTATTCCTTTATTTTTTTCTCCTGGATTGTTCCCTGGGAAAGACTTATTATATAGTATGACTCTGACTACAGCAGTCTCACATGGTAGGCATAATGTTGCAGGCAAATAATTTTGACTAAGAAATTTGTCTCCATCAATCAATTTTACTATCAAAAATTGCTTGTACTCCTAAGATGTGTACTAATAAAATGTCTACCTAATAAAACTTCACAAGTATATATATATAATTGCCTTGGGCTCTATCTTCATTCAGTAGGCATTAAAAAATCTATGCTTCAGTTATGAGTTCAAACTTATTTATAAATCAACAATGAAAGAAGCTATATCCTGTTCATTTAGTGTTAATATGTTCAGCATATAGTAAAAATGTTATAAGGCCCTTCACATTCCTTTTTGATGGACATTGGCAAGTTTCTTGCCTTAAAAGATATGACCTACTTGTTCACTCAGCAATTTTTTGTCTACATTGGGCAGTAAACAACTTGGTCTCTATGGAAATTGAAAAAAAGGAAATTTTTCATTTTACCATGAATTTTATAGACTATATTATACTGATTTTCAATATATCAGTATATAAATCTACCAAACCAAGCCTAGCTGTAATTCAAAGAGCAATGTATATCAAGTTAAGAGGATATGTACCTTTGTTAGGGAACTTTAATATCAACTGGAGCTGAAGATGAACTTCATGGAGTAGGAGATGGATGATGGAGCTATTTCAAGTAATAACTGAACCATATGTATTATTCAATTCACCAACCTTTTATAAATAGAAAGTACTTGTATTAACTTGTTAAAACTTTTGATTGTTGTGATTATGCAGATCAAAATAATAATTATATTTCTATCAAATCCTAACCAAAGGATTGACTAACTCCACTGGTGTTGCTTCTAAGTCACTTCAGTCTTGTCTGACTCTGTGCGACCCCATAGACGGCAGCCCACCAGGCTCCCCCGTCCCTGGGATTCTCCAGGCAAGAACACTGGAGTGGATTGCCATTTCCTTCTGCAATGCATGAAAGTGAAAAGTGAAAGTGAAGTCACTCAGTTGTGTTCAACCCTCAGCGACCCCATGGACTGCAACCTTCCAGGCTCCTGTGTCCATGGGATTTTCCAGGCAAGAGTACTGGAGTGGGGAGCCACTGACTTCTCTGACTAGTTCCCCTTTNACTCAGCCGTAAAATAGAACAAATAATGCCATTTGCAGCAATACGGATGTAACTACATATCATCACGCTACGTGAAATAAGAAGACAAATGCCATACAATATCACCTGTATGAAAGGGAAAGTGAAAGTGAAGTCGCTCAGTCGTGTCCGACTCTTTGTGACCCCATGGCCTGTAGTCTACCAGGCTCCTCCATCTATGGGATTTTCCAGGCAAGAGTACTGGAGTGGGTTGCCATTTCCTTCTCCAGGAGATCTTCCCCACCCAGGGATCAAACCTGGGTCTCCCGCATTGTAGACAGATGCTTTACTGTTGAGCCACCAGGGAAGTCACTTGTATATGCAATGTAAAATATGCCACAAATGAGCGTATGAAACAGCAACAGAAGCATGGACATAGGGAAGACTGGCAGTTGCCAAAGGGGACTGTGGGTGGGGGGAGGGTGGACTGTGAGTTTGGGATCTGCAGATACAAACTATTATGTAGAGAATGGATAAACAAAGTCCTATTGTAAGGAAAGGGACTATATTCAATATCCTTTGATAAACCATAATGGAAAAAAAGTGAAAAAACATAAATACATATATAACAGAATCACTTTGCTGTACAGCAGTAACTAATAGATTTTAAACCAACACTTCAACTGAAAAAAAAAGATATTTTACTAATATTAAGTTTTCAAAAAATTAAAATTTCCAAACTCGCAAAATGTCCAACACCAAGAATGAACTCATGATCGTGACGTGTCAGTGCAGTCTGCTCATCTGTAACACAGGTACCGCTTTGGTGTGGACTATAGACACTAGAGAGGGAGGTGTGCCCATGTGAGGGGGAGAGGAGGCATCTGGAAGATCTCTGTGCTTTCCCTGATTTTTTCTCTGAGCCTTAAGCTGCACTAGGAAAGTCTTAGTTTTAAAAATATCAAATTACTATTACTTAAAAAATGTGAAAGAATTAGAAAATACTGACAGGCATAATATTTCAAGGACATCAATGATGGAGCATTCTGCAGTTCCCTCCTTTGTGTTTAATTTCTGAGTTCACACCTTAAAAAAGATAACAAGATAAAATGTGTACAAGCAAGAAAATTGTTTTTTTTCCCCTAAAGCCATCATTTGCATAAACATCCCCAAATTATTTCATGTTGAAATTAACAGGGAAGCCTGGCATGCTGCAGTCCATGGGGTCACAAAGAGTCAGACACGACTGAATGACTGAATTGAACTGAAAGGGAGATATAGTAAAAGTACCTGACCCAGACTGCTCCCTTACGATGCTGATTACCAGTTTTAAATGAATGAAATCTTTCTCCCCTCTTGATCTGAATATTCTCTTCAGTGCTTCTCACATTGGAACCTGAATCAGAATGACATGGTGGGGTGGGGTTGGGGCATGTGGAACACAGATCGCACTGCCCTACCTTCAGTGTTCTGACCCTGTAAGTTTGGATTGAAGCCTAATAGCATTTTTAACAAGTTCTGAAGTGGGTGATAGCCCTTGTCCTGGGACCACAATTTGTTTTTTCCTGTAAGATGGCTCTTGCAGGGCCTAGCTGTTTTTAACTTTATTCAAAACAATTTTGTTGTATGTTATAGCTCTCATATCACTGTGCATTAAACAAAACATCAAAATTGGGGAATATTTGTGTAGGCATTATAATATCAAAGATGCAAGAAAAGACAGAATTTTTGGTATCATATGCTTTATTATTTCAAGAGATAAAAAAGCAACTGAAACGCATAAAAAAGATTTGTGCAGTATATGGAGAAGGTGCTGTGACTGATCAAACGTGTCAATAGTGGTTTTAAAACTTTTCTGCTGGGGTTTTCTCACTGGACGATGGTCCATGATCCGGTAGACCTGTTGAAGTTGATAGCAATCAAATGGAGACATTAACTGAGGACAATCAAGTTATGCCATTTGGGAGAGAGCAGACACACTCAGTTCAGTTCAGTCCCTCAGTTGTGTCCGACTCTTTTGACCCATGAGCTGCAGCACGCCAGGCCTCCCTGTCCAATACCAACTCCTGGAGCCCACCCAAACTCATGTCCATTGAGCCGGTGATGCCATCCAACCATCTCATCCTCTGTTGTCCCCTTCTCCTCCTGCCCTCAATTTTTCCCAGCATTAGAGTCTTTTCCAATGAGTCAGCTCTTCGTATCAGGTGGCCAAAGTATTGGAGTTTCAGCTTCAACATCAGTCCTTCCAATGAACACCCAGGGCTGATTTCCTATAGGATGGACTAGTTGGATCTTCTTGCAGTCCAAGGGACTCTCAAGAGTCTTCTCCAACACCACAGTTCAAAAGCATCAATTCTTTGGTGCTCAGCTTTCTTTATAGTCCAACTCTCACATTCATACATGACCACAGGAAAAACCATAGCCTTGACTAGATGGACCTTTGTTCGCAAAGCAAACATTGCTTTTTAATATGCTGTGTAGGTTGGTCATAACTTTTCTTCCAAGGAGTAAGCGTCTTTTAATTTCATGGCTGCAATCACTATCTGTGGTGATTTTGGAGCCCCCAAAATAAAGTCTGACACTGTTTCCACTGCTTCCCCATCTATTTCCCATGAAGTGATGGGACCAGATGCCATGATCTTCGTTTTCTACGTCAAGGCTGTATATTGTCACCCTGCTTATTTAACTTATATGCAGAGTACATCATGAGAAACGCTGGACTGGAAGAAACACAAGCTGGAATCAAGATTGCTGGGAGAAATATCAATAACCTCAGATATGCAGATGACACCACCCTTATGGCAGAAAGTGAGGAGGAGCTAAAAAGCCTCTTGTTGAAAGTGAGAGAGGAGAGTGAAAAAGTTGGCTTAAAGCTCAACATTCAGCCTGGCGTACTGAGATTCATGGGGTCGCAAAGAGTCGGACACTACTGCGCGACTGAACTGAACTGAACTGAGCTTTAAGCCAACTTTTTCACTCTCCTCTTTCACTTTCATCAAGAGGCTTTTTAGTTCCTCCTCACTTTCTGCCATAAGGGTGGTATCATCTGCATATCTGAGGTTATTGATATTTCTCCTGGCAATCTTGATTCCAGCTTGTGCTTCCTCCAGCCCAGCGTTTCTCATGATGTACTTTGCATATAAGTTGAATAAGCAGGGTGACAATATACAGCCTTGACGGACTCCTTTTCCTATTTGGAAGCAGTCTGTTGTTCCATGTCCAGTTCTGACTGTTGCTTCCTGACCTGCCTATAGGTTTCTCAAGAGGCAGGTCAGGTGTCTGGTATTCCCATCTCTTGAAGAATTTTCCACAGTTTATTGTGGTCCACACAGTCAAAAGCTTTGGCATAGTCAATAAAGCAGAAATAGATGTTTTTCTGGAACTCTCTTGCTTTTTTGATGATCCATAGGATGTTGGCAATTTGATCTCTGGTTCCTCTGCCTTTTCTAAAAGCAGTTCGAACATCTGGAAGTTCACGGTTCACGTATTGCTGAATCCTGGCTTGGAGAATTTTGAGCATTACTTTACTAGTGTGTGAGAAGAGTGCAATTGTGCAGTAGTTTGAGCATTCTTTGGCATTGCCTTTCTTTGGGATTGGAATGAAAACTGACCTTTTCCAGTCCTGTGGCCACTTTGCTGGCATATTGAGTGCAGCACTTTCACAGCATCACCTTTTAGGATTTGCAATAGCTCAATTAGAATTCACCTCCACTAGCTTTGTTTGTAGTGATGCTTCCTAAGGCCTGCTTGACTTCATATTCTAGGATGTCTGGCTCTAGGTGAGTGATCACACCATTGTGATTAACTGGGTCATGAAGATCTTTTTTGTACAGTTCTTCTGTGTATTCTTGCCACCTCTTCTTAATATCTTCTCAAAATATCCAAACCAAGTGTTGAAAATTATTTGCACCAGCTGGGTTATATTAATTGCTTTGATTTTTGGGTTCCACATAAGTTAGGTGAAAAAAGCCTTCTTAATCATTCCCACATGTGATTCTCTACTGAGATGTAATGAAAATGTTCTGATTTTAAATAAAATTGTGATGGAGAAAGAAAAGTGGTTATTGTACAATAATGTGGAATGGAAGAGGCTGTGGGGCCAGTGAAATGAGACACTGACAAGAACACGAAAGTTGGTCTCATCCAAAGAAGGAGATGTCATGTATATGGTGGCATTGGAAGAAGTCCTCTATTATATATTCCTTTCAGAAAACCAAACCATTAATTCCAACAAACACTGCTTCCAATTAGTCTAACTGAAAACAGCACCTCAAAGAAAACCAGCTGGAATTAGTCAACGAAAATGCATAATCTTCCATTATTGTTTTTTTAGTTGCTCTGACTCTTTTAGCTCCAGGGACTGAAGCTGCCAGGCTCCTCTGTCCACGGGATTTCCCAAGTAAGAATACTGTAGTGGTTTGTCATTTCCTTCTCCAATGGGATCTTCCCAATCCAGTGATTCAACTCTCATCTCCTATATTGGCAGGTGGATTGTTTACTACTGAGCCAGCTGGGAAGGCCAATCATGCATTAGGATAATGCAAGATTGCATGTTGCTTTGATGACCAGGCAAAAACTGTTACAGCTTGGCTTGGAAGTTCTGATTCATTGGCCATATTCACCAGACATTGCACATTTGGATTTACATTTATTTCGGTCATTACAAAATTTTCTTATTGGAAAAAACTTCAATTCCCTGGAAGAGTGTAAAGGGCACCCAGAATAGTTCTTTGCTCAGAAAGATAAAACGTTTTGGGAAAATGAAATTATGAAGTTACCTGAAAAATGACAGAAGGTAGTGGAACAAAACAGCAAATATCGTGTTCAAGAAAGTTCTTGATAAAAATGAAAAAAGTGTTTTTTTTTCAAAGCCGAAGGAACTTTTTGGTCAACCCAATACTTGGTAGAATTCGAAAGAGAAATGTGGGAATTCCCTGGCATTCCAGTAGTTAGGAATCTAGGCTTACACTGCTTGGGGCCAGGTTTCCATCCTTGATCTAGGAAATGAGATCTCATATGCAAGCAGTGTGGCACCCCGCAAAAAACTTAAGAAAGCCAAAGTTGTATTCTCCTTGAGGTTACTCATCTCACACGGTCCAAGATATCTGGTCAGGGAGCCTCCCAACAGGAAATGTAGTGGCCAGGATAAAACTTTGCTATCTTCACATTAGCACAGACTAAATGGTCTTTCTTCTACCTAGAAATGCCCTGAGTAGGGACAATTTAAAAAAAATGGCTGATGTTCCAACATAACTGCCTTAGAGAAAGTGATCAAAACTATTTTCTTCAGAGAGTTTCTGCTGCTCGTGACGGGTGGTTGACTGAAGCAAAGGAGCTACCAGTAACGGCAAAGAGGCCCAATGCTGTGGATACCAAGTAAATCAAACGTTGGAGGACAGGAGATTCCAGAATGAGTGATGGGAAAATAATCCAATTATCTTCCTTTGAGAAGTATAAATTCATGGTAAATAAAGAAAAGTCATTCATACTAGCTATACTTGCTATTATTCTGGATTCCCAGAAGCCTACACTACCTGACCTCTTGCCAGGCCTGAACCCAGAGGGGTCCTATGAATGCAAGTGCCCCATGCGCAGTTGGCAGAGACAGTAACCAGGTAAGGGTGGTAAGATTGTAGTACAAGTTCCAGTGTGACAGTGTGTTATCCCCACATCACTAACCTATTTCTGACACCTGTTTGCTGTCTCATAATCCTGACACTTTGTCCTCAGAGAAAACTTCAGATTCCACAGGTTCAGGGCTCCATGTTACAAGACAGCCCCTCCCTCACTTTAGATGCAATCACAGCTCCAGGTTCTCAGCTGTGCTTCTGGTGGACCCACTAGAGTGCAGAGGTTCCAAGGACCCTTCTTGGGTTCAACGAATTTGCTTACAGAACTCAGAAATCTTTTATTGATTAGATTATCATTTTATAATAATAAGCAGTAACTCAGGGACAGCCAGATGGAAGATGTGCCTCAAGCAAGGTGAAAGCAAAGGGCATGAGCTTCCCTGTCCTCCCCGAATCCCCACCTGTTCACCAACCTGGAAGCTTTCCAAACCAGTCCTTTTGGGTTTTTGCAGAGGCTTCAGTAGAGAATCGTGATTAACTCATTAGACACTGGTGATGGGTTCAACCTCCAGCTCCTCTCTCCTCCCTCTAATCTGGGGTTTTAATATGATCAGGCAGCCCTGACTCTTTGTCCCTGGGATGCTCTCCAAAGGTCACCTCATTAACATAACAAAGCCCATTTATCACTTTCACACTTAAGAAATTCCAGTGGCTTTAGTAGCTGTGCCAGCAACCAGGAGAAATACCAAATACATCTTTCTTACTATAAATCAAACATTCAGGTCACAGGATAGCACCTTTCCTGAATGCAGATCAGCCCGTAAGCATTATACTGGCTTTATCTAAGGTCTCTAGAGATCGAAATCCCCTGCCCACTGAAGGCAAGGCTTTGGTGTACAGGAAATTTTATATTTTGAGCATAATTATAAAGACAGCAGACTCCCCCATGTGAACCTATTTGGGGAGATACACTGGATTTGAAAACTTCAGGAAGTCTACATGCACCAGGCCAATCAGCACGATGACACTTGAAGGATTTGTTTTCAAAGATGAAATCTAAACAACCTCACGGTGACCCCAGAATGATTGGAGATCAGGGCCTTCCATGCACTTGAGCACTTGGAATTAATTCCCAGCCTCATAACATGTATACTTTCCAGGCATATGTGACAGTCTATATCAATATGTGCCCAAAAAACTAGTGTGAAAATAGTGTGCTACATCTCAGTTAGTGAAGCCTGAGAACAGGTAAGGACTCTGTAAGCCTCAGAAGCCACAGAACATTCTTTTCTTTTTTTAAACTTTTTATGTTACATTGGAGTATAGTTGATGAATAATGTTGTTAGTTTCAGCTGTATAGCAGAGTGAACATTCTCATGACCGTGACTCAGCTCTTCACTCTGAGGTCTGGGTACATTGAGTCTATTAAGAATAGATTCTGATTGGCTTCTGCTGGTTTTATCAGCCATGGGCAGCAACAATCTGACCTAGAGGTCCCATAGACCTGGCAGAGGCTGTCTTTATAGAAGAGAAGCTATGTGCAAAAGACAATGCGGTCCCCTCCATATGCCGCCTCCTGCTCATTCACAGAAATTATTCCACCTACAAGTACACTGTTTCCAATTAGAGACAGTGAATATATCCATCACATGCTTCAAATTATTCATGAACCAGTGCTCTCAAAGCTGTGTCCTAGGTTATTTTTGTCACTCACCTATCATGTCTTTTTGTACCTTCTGATCCCAGTTGAAAAATATGTCCATATCCAGACAAAAGAAGAAACAAGAGAAAAAAGAAAATTCAAAACTTGATATGAGGCTGAGAGCAGAGGTCCTACCTATGTTGTTGTTTTAAGAATTTGGAGCTTAAATATGCTTTTTCAGCTGTAGTCTCTGGTGGCATTTGTGTCAGGACAGCATACCTGAGTAGGGGCCAAAGGGAATGCAAGTAAAACAAACCATAAAGGTTTCTAGTCCTTTATATATCGGAGGAGGCAATGGCACCCCACTCCAGGACTCTTGCCTGGAAAGTCCCATGAACGGAGGAGCCTGGTGGGCTGCAGTCCATGGGGTCGCTAAGAGTTGGACACGACTGAGCGACTTCCCTTTTACTTTTCACTTTCATGCATTGGAGAAGGAAATGGCTATCCACTCCAGTGTTCTTGCCTGGAGAATCCCAGGGATGGGGGAGCCTGGTGGGCTGCCATTTATGGGGTTGCACAGAGTCAGACACAACTGAAGCCACTTAGCAACAGCAGTCCTTTATATCAACACTTTGCTGACCCCTGGCATAGAGTGACCCATTCTGACAGACATACAGATACACAAAATTGTTGAAAACAAATAGATAAACAGCAGGAAAAAATAAGACAAAATTGCCCTTTCATGGGTCTCCTACAGTCCAGTGGTTAAGACTTCACCAGCCAATGAAGGGAGTGCACATTGGATCCCTGATGGGGAGCTAAGTTCCCATTTGCCTTGCAGCCAAAAAAAAAAAAAAAAAAGGAAAAAGAGAAAATAAGCAATATTTTAACAAATTCAATACAGACTAAAACTTGTCCTCATCAAAAAAACCTAAATTTTTAAAAAATTGTTCTTCTCAGATGTTAATATATAGCAGAGAATCAAAATGCTCTGAAATTAACAGTTACAATGTCCTGAGGACCTAGAAAGTCAGTGGGATGTAGCAAAGAGTGCTAACCTCATCATGCAAATGCCCTCGGGGGTGTGATCCTCCTGAGGACCAATCTGTGACTCCCCAGGGGGCTGTCCAGAAGCTAGACAAGGCCACACCCTCTGCTCACCTGGTCATTCCCTGTCCACTTCTGAGGCATCCAGACGTGTGCTGCAGATGGGAGACATGGACACAATGAAAGGGGCTGCAAGTGGCAGAAGGCCTGGCCAGCAGAAACAAGGTGTCTCCCACAGGGAAAATGGAAGGATTTTCTCCAAGGAAACCCTGTCTGTAAAAGAGAAAGGAGATCGACATCCCTCAGAAAGACAGAGAGAAAAACGAAGCGTGAAGACACAAGAGGGCTCTCAGGGCAAAGCAGGTAAGTTGCCAGATTCTTTTTTGCAGACATCTGTTTGGAGTGATCCTGGAGAGAATTTGGGAGACAGTAGACACTGGGCTGTGGAATAGAGGGAAAGGTGCCAGATGTGACCTTGACACCTCTGAAAGGTGGGGGGAGAAGCCCAGGGTGAAGTCCCGATCCCCTGTGATCAGGGGCTCTACCAGCTATGCCATCCTTGAGGTTTGAACTTGAGAGAGAGTTTCCTGGGGCATGCCTGCCAGGCAGCTCAGAAATTACTCTGTCCAGGTGAGATGCTCAGGGAGGGAGAGGGGGGCTGGAGGAAACCAGAGTTTGGGGGAGGGGATGGCACGGAGGTGAAGGAGCAGTGGGACTTGGAACCTTGTCTAATCCACTCTCCCCAGATTCCAGAGGTAGGTCAGGGAACACTCACTCCTGTCCTCCTCTCCACCCACAGAGGTCACCAGGCACAAGCGATGCAGAAGCCGGGATGGCTCCCCTGAGAGTCCCAAGAGAAATGGCCATGGAGAAGAGAAGGTGAGGGGACGACCACCCCCAGCCCAGCGGAGATCTAAGGAGCATGCAAACTCCTGCAGAGCAGGCCTTTACCACAGAGCAGGTAGGTTTCTGGGCTGGGCTTGGTAGAGTTGGGGATGTGGGCAAAGGCCCCGAGGGGCAAACGGAACCCCCAGAGGGCAGAGAAAGCCTCTGAGGCTGGTGAGATGCCCATGAAGTGGGAACAGGCTGAGAGGAAGGTGTCCAGGACTTGGCCCGGGTTGCCAGCAGATGTTGGAAGAGTCCAGCAGAGCAGGGATGGTGCGGTGTGAGGCCTGGGGTGGAGGTGTTGGGACAGGGAAGGGGCGGTGGCGCATTTGATGAGAAATGTCAGGGGCAGCGCACATCACAGGAACCCCTCCTGTTCTGTCTCCCTCCTAGGTTCTGCCCATACTTCTGGGCGTCTCCAGGACAGGGGGGCCCGGTTCCGATCGCCAATGTGGGCCCGGGGCCAGAGACGCTGCCAGTACAACCCGGAGTCCCGGCCCGCCTCGCCCAAGCGCCCTCGCAGAACCCACTCTCCTGAAGCCGCCACGCCCCTGGAGGCGCTCACGTCCAAGCTCTCCAACCAGATGGGAGCCCTTGAAGTGGTCCTGGATGAGTTGCGGGCCCCGGGGGGCGCCTTCCTACCGCTGGCCACCGACCGCACGGAGCCCACGGCCTCGCAGCGCGCCTGGCTCACCTGGCAGCTGACGCACGCGGGCGCCGCCCTGCACTGGGCGCTGACGACGCTGGATTCCCTGCTCGCCGCGCACCACCTGCCGGAGGGCTCTCACGTCTCCCCGCCCTGGCCGCCGGGGCCTTAGGGGCGCTCTCCGCCATTCCTTAAGCAGTGCAAGGCCCCGGGGAGGCATTTTGTACCCCGAGGCGACGAGTTTCCCCCACAAGGACAGAAATCCTCCTGTCTCGGGAAAGGAGTTCAGCGAACAGATTTCAGCCTCTGCTGCAGCCCAGCTCAGGGAGACGTGTCACCGTGTCCAGAAGTCAGCCTGCTAGGATGTGCATTCAGAGGACAAGGCTTCTGTAATCCTGCAGTTCAGAATGCATCCCCTAGTGATGTGATTTGTGCCTTTTCATCACTCCATATTTTCCTGTTTTATTTGAAAAAATGAAATGAGAAAGAGAGAGGGACACAGAGAGGGAAAAGAGGACATAGAGGAGGAGGAACACTTACTGGCAGCTAGATTTCGAGATTGATGTGGAAACTGATGGAGAGATAGATGTGAAGATTGATGTATAGATGTAGAAATAGGTAGATTCCTAGGGGTGGGTTCCCTGCAAAGAACAATTGTCTTTTTTGGGTTTTACCAGAGGTTGGGTTTCCTCAAGGTTATGCTTAGAAATCTACCTTGAACAACTCTGTATCAAATGAGCTATCTGGGTTATATGATGCACTTTGTAGATTTTTGATGTTGATATTAAACTTACATTTTTACTTATGAATTACAATGTTCTACATGTACTGCAATAAATAATTTAATATTACAATTCTTGGTCTGTGTATTTATGAGTGTCCTTGCAGGTGTTCTTGTAGGGTCTGGAATCTTTCATTCGCCTTCCTTTTCATATTCCCTTTATTCACTGTATCAACTTTAAAGAGAATGCATTTACTTAGAATGCTAGACTCCATATCAATGTAAGTACACACATCGAGAAAATGTTCACAAATGTATATGAACCTATGTTATCAACACTTCAGTTAAGACATGCAGTATTTCTGTCATGCCTTTGCAATCTTTATACCAACCAATATGAAAACTTGAAGTCATGTCTTTTTAAAAAGCAGTTCCTTTTGACATTGTATTGAACTTTGTCTCTCACTGATTGGATGTATCGTGTGTGTGTGTGTGTGTGTGTGTGTGTGTGTGTGTATGTGTGTGCTAAGTTACTTCAGTCGAGTCCGACTATATGCCACGCTATGGACTGTAGCCCACCAGACTCCTCTGTCCATGGGATTCTCCAGGCAAGAATGCTGGAGTGGGTTGCTATGTCCTCTTCAGGGATCTTCCTGACGCAGGGGTGGAACCTGCGGCTCCTGCATTGCAGATGGTCTCTTTACCACTGAGCCCCTGGGAAGCCCCGGATGTATTGTGCCTATCCATCAAGTTTTCCACTTGCACTGCATCACACTTCTTGAGTCTCACTTCATCACTTACTCTTCATAATATAGAATGATAAACATGGATGATGAGGGGTGGGCTGCATGGCAAGAGCCCGGGCAATGAGAACCACGAGAGTCAGTGTCCTTAAACTTAAAATACGAAGGCATCTTCCCCAAGGAAACCTGTCCCTTCACGGAATGAAGAAGGATAAAGACCCAATCAAGGGTGGAGCCAAAGACGTTTTTGAGACCCGGGAGGACTCTCAAGGAGATGAGGAAGGTTCCAGATTCTTCTTTGTGAAGATCAAGGTTGGGAGGCGGCAGTAAGCTTTGCATACGCCATTCATCAATCTGAAATACTAAGTAAGGTGAAGTGAAGTGAAGAGAAGTCGCTCAGTCATGTCCGACTCTTTGCGACCCCATGGGCTGTAGCCCACCAGGCTCCTCTTTCCATGGGATTTTCCAGGCAGTAGTCCTGGAGTGGATTGCCATTTCCTTCTCCAGGGGATCTTCCCAACCCAGGGATCGAACCCAGGCCTCTCACATTGTAGACAGATGCTTTACCGTCTGAGCCACAAGTTGTTTATTCTTCGAATACCAACTGACATATCCTTTCTTCGGGTAATTTATAATAATTCTAAGACTAGATTCCATGCTTTCAGGGGACCATGTATCATTTTTGAAGCATTTATCACAGTCCTAATTTTAATTCTGTGTGTTCATTTGAATAATACTCCTCTCCTCTCATGGATCCTAAGCTCTCTAAATGGGACCCATGGTTAAGGATTTTTCCCATTTTCTATTCACACTACCTGGCATAGTTCCTGGCACATAACAGATGTGCAATAGATATTTCTAGGTAGGAAATGAATTACTGAATGCATGAATGAGAAAACACTGATATGTGGGATCACACTGTTCTCTTTATTCTTGTGAATAAGTCTTAGAGAAGGCCCATTGTAGGACATTTTCTAGAGACAATTGTAAGAAAGTCTATACAGTCAAGAGCCAAATTACAGGCTAATGGAGGGAACAGAGTTTCTAACTCAGGTACCTAAGACTGTATAGATGATAGAGTCTGGTGATACGAGAGGAGGTAATAGAGATTATGTGAAGCAGAGACAATTTCCTGGGGTTTCTTTGATTTGACAATTACCATACTCAGTTGAAAGTGTCTAAACATTTACCAAAACTCATGTGTAAGTATTTAATCCACACCTTATAATATTTACAAAGTTGACTTACATTTAACCTTAACTCTTTTGGACTTCCCTGGTGGTCCAGTGGATAAGACTCTGTGCTTCTACTGCGGGGCACACGCGCTCAATCCCTGGTTGGGGAACTACAATCCAGCATGCCACTAACATAGCCCGCCCATGCAGCCAATTCACTCTTTTACTGTTTATCCTGAACTAGGAAACTGACTGACTCTTCTATGTAGAGAAAGGATGGAACTTCTTGGGTAAATTGAAATGTTCCTGGTCCCCAATCCACGATGTATTCTTACCAAACTCCTTCATTTTTCATTTCTCTCCTTTCTTCTTTGCTTCCCTTCCTCCTCTTCAGTGCAGAGAATATCCATACCCTGCCTTGCCTATACTTTTCCACCCAGTTCTTTCTCTGAATATTGCCTCCCTGCAAGGGCTCTATGAGGATAATTAGACAGTTATTCAGAATCAAGGGCTTGGAGAGTTGTTACAGTTGAGGATAGCCTTTTGTTTAGAGATATGTTGGAATTTGCTTGGATTTGTGAGGAAACACTAATGTTCAAGCAAAGCCTGGAGAAACTGGCCTGCCTGTCTCCTTTTAAAACTAGCTGGGAAGAGATAGAAAGCAGAGAGCTTTTTTTTTTAAACACAATTAGTGGACCTCGTAGGATTGCGCTCTAGGGACAAAGTCAGGACTTTATCTGAGGAGTGAAAGTCGCTCAGTCACGTCCGACTCTTTGCAACCCCACCGACTATACAGTCTATGGAATTCGCCAGGTCAGAATACTGGAGTGGGTAGCCTTTTCCTTCTCCAGGGGATCTTCCCAACCGAGGGATCGAACCCAGGTCTCCTGCATTGAAGGTGGATTCTTTACCAGCTGAGGGGCAGTAATTGCCATACTCAGAGGGTGAGGCTCAAAGATGTTCTAACTGGGACACAGAGGGAGGAGCTCTGTTTCCAGTAGATGAAGAGGAATTTCAATTACTATTTATCCTTCAATTTTTGCTGAATCTTTAGTTTTCTACTGCTGCGACCAAATTATCACTAACTTTACTGGATTAAAACAACACAAATTTATTATCTGAGTTTCAGCAAGTCAGAAGTCTGAGCATGGTATGGCTGAGTTCCCATCAAGGGCACACAAAGTTGAAATTCAGGTGTTGGGTGATTGTGTCCTAATCTCAGGCTCCACTAGAGAAATACATGCTTCCAGGCTCCCTCAGGTTTTTGGCAGAAATCATTTACTCTGCAGTCATAGGAGTAACAACTCCTTGCTAGTTATTGTTGTGCTCAGTCATGTCTGACTCTTTGTGAACTTACGGACTGTAGCCCACCAGGCTCCTCTGTCCATGGAGTTTTCCAGGTAAGAATACTGGAGTGGGTTGCCTTTTCCTACTGTCATGCTAGTGGTAGACCAAAAACCATTCTCAGTTCTCAAATGTGGTTTTCAGGTCTTTACTATGTAGCTCCATCCACAGACCTTCTCATATTTGGAATTTCTGACTACTAGAAGGGTCCAGCCACTTTTAAAGGTTCAGATGATTAAATTAGTCCTACCTCGATTATCCCCATTTTTTGTCAACTGTTCATGGGGTTCTCTTCCAATATTCATTGGAAGGACTGATGCTGAAGCTGAAACTCCAGTACTTTGGCCACCTGATGTGAAGAACTGACTCTTTGGAAAAGACCCTGATGCTGAGAAAGACTGAAGGCAGGAGTAGAAGACAGATGCTAAAATGTTGGATGGCGTCACCAACTCAATGAACATGAGTTTGAGTAAGCTCTGGAAGTTGATGACAGACAGGGAAGCCTGGTGTGCTGCAGTCCATGAAGTCACAAAGAGTTGGACACAACTGAACAACTGAACTGAAAAGTCAACTGATTTGGGATCTAATCATGGGACTATTATTCCCTCTGATTATCTCCATTTTTATCAACTTAAAGTCAACTGATTTGGGATCTAATCATGGGACTATTATTCCCTCTGATTATCTCCATTTATATCAACTTAAAGTCAACTGATTTGGGATCTAATCATGGGAGTAATATTCTAGCAACCATAGGTTCCTCTTCCACTGAAAGTTAGGGGTTCTCACAAAGGTGTAACAGTAGGGAGCAGAGATATGGGTCCCATGCTAGAATTCTAGGCATCACGATATTTACAACATAATTTGCTCTTAAGTTGATGTCAGAAGACTAGGAAGGCATTGCTGGGACTGGGGACATCCCCTTCTTTGCCTCAGAGGAAAGTGACTTCATTTGAAATAATCCTAACTCCTCTGTCCCAGCATTTTTTTACCTTTAAAAATACTCCATTCTTCACAGCTCCTCAGATGGCATTTCTGTTTGCTAAATGAAATGCTGTCCCATTCATGAATCTCTTAATAAAGTCAATTAGATATTCTAATTTACTCAGTTGGATTTTCTTTTTTTAAAAGCACATATAAGTGGAAGGTGTAAAACAGGCTGCTTGACTCTGGAAAAAAGAATAAAATATTTGGGATAATTTTACCAGCCTCCTGCCGCATTGTAAATTCCATAAGAGGGTGAATAAAGGCTGTGTCTGAATCTCCACTGTTTTCTCATTACGTAGCAAACCCAAGCAATCCAATCTGCATATATTATAAAAGCTCAACACATACGTGTTAAATGAGTGACGTTTGTACCTGAAGTGGCACAATAAGAAATTACTTCTACTCCAATTGCTTGATTACAATATTGGACTGAAACATCACCATTGAACTCTGGTTCTCACTGAGGAGCGATGTGTTCGCCTAATTTGGTGCGTCAGTTTTTCTCATTGCTCTCATACCATAAATGAGATGTATTTCCAAGATTAGCGTTCTCTCTCTATAAAACATCTATGGCATCTGCCCGATTGGGCATTTCCTTTTTCTCCCTCCAGTTTCTCTCATTAGCCCAGCTCTCTGGAGTCCGCGACAGTCGGCAATTGTTTCCCCGCAGCTGGCTGCACTGATCGGGAAAAGCAACTCCACATTCTGTCCTCAAGAACTGAAACCTCTGAGTGCCAGGAATGGGGTGTCACGCACAGTGAAGCACTCTGCAAGTAGCAGTGGCGAGCCCGGTTTCTGCCCGTTCGCAGCTCACCACCGCCAGAGGAGCTAAGCAAGCCTGGCAGCGGACCTCCGACCTCCGACCTCCGACCCCTCCCCGACAGCGCTGTCTCCGCTGTACGGCAGGGCCTCAGTCAACATGGCCGCGCCCATGGCCCATACCAAGGGCGCCGCCATCGCAGCCCGGACCCGCCGAGGCCGCGCTCCGGGTGGTCGCCATGTCGGCCACCGCCTGCGCCCAGTTCCCGACAAATCCAGCGACCGTGGACCGGAGGAGGAGTGCAGGGACAGCCGACGAGGCCGAGTGCCTTCCGGAGATGGCTGTGTCGGGGCCCGGGGGCAGCGCTGCGGTGAGCGCGAGGATGGGGCGCGGGGGTCTGGTGGTCGGCTGTGGTTTAATCGGGCAACAGTGGCTGGAGGGTTACTGTAGTCTGTGAAATAGGTGATTTGGGAATTGGAGTCGACGCTGAAGGGCCTTTTGCACGGAAAGGAGGATGATCTTAGCATCCTCAGGGAGCTAAGGGATAGTGCTAGAGGGCTGCCTGTGCAGTTTAAGGAAATCGTTGTTTGAGGGATCTGCGGTGACAGTGGTGGCGGGGAGGGGCCTGCGGCAGTCACCGAAAAGTCAAGAGTTTGGAAGGCCGCGGGGATAAGAAATAAGGGCTTTGGGGAGTATCAGAGATTGGGGAGGACTGTGGGGTCGCAAACGGGAATATCTACGGGAGTCAGCAATTACAGTGTCTGTGGTTGTTAGAGATGAAATTGTTCCCCTCTGTGTGCAGAGGTGCAGGCAGCTGAGTTAGTAGTTATTGCAGTAGTTAAAGGTAAGAGATGATGATTGGAGTTTACAGGTGAAATGAAAAATCAGAATTAGAATATGCCTGGAGATGAGCCAGTAGGACTTCCCGCAAGAGGGAAAAGAAGAATCAAAATTTACACCTAGGCTTTTTGGAACTGGTAGATTCCATTTCCTGAGAAAGGGTTGTGTTGGAGAAGACCTGATTTGATGGCTTAAAGGAGAGCAGGGTGGATAAGCCATAGTTCTGTTTGAGCAGTGGCAAGAAGCCCATTACATACATGTTCAAGTAGAGATGTTGAGTAATTGTTAGATATATAAATCTAGGACTTAGGAGAGACTTAGACTGAAGAATCCTTATTTGAAAGGGATCAACGTAAAGATGGCATTTAAAGCCATAAGATTAAATGAAATCATGTAGGAAGAGATGACAGGGGAGAAAAGAGGGCAAAAACTCAGAGTTCTGGGTCAGTCTGATGTTCTGAGTGCTGGTGGAGGAGAAGACAGAGGAGGAGAGGGAGAGGGGAGGAGAAGAAGAATGAGTAGGCGGTAGGAGGTAACCACTGAGGTAGGAGGAAAACTATGTAAATGTGTTGTCAAAGAAGCATCAAGGTTTTCAAGGCAATGGGAGTACTCAGCCCCAGAGTATGACTACAGAGAATTTGACTTTGGCAAGTTGTAGTTCCGTGGTTATTTTGATTGATTAGAGTGGAATGACAGGGGTAAAATCTGGTGGGAGAGTTAAAGAATGGGAGGTAATGAAGTAGAGACAGCAAGTATAGACAACTTTAAGAGTTTTGCTGATAAGGGGAGGAAAGAAATGGATATTGGATGGGACATGAGATTAAGAGAGGATTTTCCTCAGATGAATGATATTGAGACAACTTTGTGTGTCAGTGAGAATGACACAGTAGAAAGGCATACTAAGTCACTTCAGTCCTGTCCAACTCTTTGTGACACTATGGACTTTAGCCTGCCAGGCTCCTCTGTCCATGGGGATTCTCCAGGCAAGAATACTGGAGTGGCTTGCCATTTCCTCCTCCAGGGGATCTTCCTGACCCAGGGATCGAACCCAGGTCTCCTGTGTTGCAGGCAAATTCTTTACTGTCTGAGTCACCAGGGAAGCCCCCTACTGGGAGAGGACTCTTAGAAATCTGTTCCTGTCTTCCTCTGTGCTTTACATCATGCACCTTTTACCTTAGCTTATTTTGCTTTGAATTCTTTGTTGTTCTAAATCATAGCTATGAGTCAGCTATATACTGAGTCCTGTGAGTCCTTCTAGTGAATCACTGAACCAGAATGTTAATGGGTTAAAGCCTGGTGATACTCTAAACAAGATAGGGTTTTGAAGGATGAATGAAAAACAGTTGAAAGTATAATTTACTTCATCTTAAGGCTCTAAGATTGGGGTGGAGGTGGGGAAACAACTTCTATTGGGGAATACTGTAAGGGAGCAGAATCCTCAGGTGACAAGTAGGTTTTGGCTGAAACAAGCAGGCGATGGGACTTCCCTGGTGGTCCAGTGGCTATAACTCCATGATTCCAATGCAGAGGGCCCCGGGTTCAATCCTGGTCAGGGAACTAGATCCCATATGCTGCAACTAAGACCTGATGCAGACAAATAAATAAACATTAAATTTAAAAAAGCAAGCAGGTGAAGAAATAGCTGAAAAGAGTGTGTGTAGTGGAGTTTTTATTGGCAGTGGTTAGGGTTTCTGTAAAGGCTGTGTGAGGGTTCTGTTGGTGTCAGTGATAGGGATTGATAGCATTTGGCTGTCATATCTTAGGTGGAGATTAATATGTTCCACTGGCATCAATAGTTGAGGAACCTGTGGCAGTATGTGAACAGAGTGTTTATGAGGGCAAGTTACTGCGGAGATCAGTTGCTGTTAGTAATTGGAAGGTTTGCTGGGATCAATCCTTTTGGAATTAGGAAGGACCATGGTGGCTCATGATGGGAGGGATTGGGGGCAGGAGGAGAAGGGGACGACCGAGGATGAGATGGCTGGATGGCATCACTGACTCGATGGCCGTGAGTCTGAGTGAACTCCAGGAGTTGGTGATGGACAGGGAGGCCTGGCGTGCTGTGATTCATGGGGTCGCAAAGAGTCGGACACGACTGAGCGACTAAACTGAACTGATGCTGGCTCAGTGATTGGGAAGCCAGTAACAATTAGTGACAGGAGTTATAGGAATCAGTGACTGCAAGTTTGTGAACTCAGAGATTGCTGACACATGAAGATAGTTGATTGGTGGTTTATGGCAGTGGGGTGATCTTTAAATGTTAAACAGACATGTTTGAATATATTTATTAGCTTCAAAATTCTACAGTAGCTACCTAATAAGAGGAGAACTTTAACATGCTTTATTTAATTCCTTCTCCCCACCCACAACCAATCATATGCCTGCTTATTTTTCTTACATCATACCTCTTGATTTCAGAGATTTAAATTTTTTAAAATTAACTAATTTATTTTGGCTGCACTGGGTCTTCATGGCTGCTTGAAGGCTTTCTCTAGTTGCAGTGATTAGGGGCTTCTCTCTCGATTCAGTGAGAACTGAGGTGGCTTTTCTTTTTGAGCAACGTGGGCTCCAGGGCATGTGAGTTTCAGAAGTTGTGGCTGTCTGACTCCAGAGTGTGGGCTTGGTAGTTGGAGCACATGGGCTTAGTAGTCCTGTGGCATGAATCTTACTGGATCAGGGATCAATCCTGTGTCCCCTGCATTGGCTGGCATTTTCTTTACTACGGGACCACCAGGGAAGTCCAAGGATATTTTTATAACAATTGCACAAGAAAGTTTATCAAGTGACTTGGATGTAACTAGACATTTTACTGGTTTTATTATTCATAGTTCTCTCTTGGATATTATTAAGTCTTTCCCAATCTCAAAATTATTCTGATCCAATTTTCCTTCTTTTAAAAATTATTCCTCTTCTCCTCTCTCCCCTCTTTATACCACATTCCCGATTTCTCCCTCCCTTCTTGTCTTTATTTTTAAAGTATATCAGTAATATACATTCCAAATCCTTACATACCTGATATCTTACTTTTGCTTCCAAACAGAAGTGATTTTTTGACTGCTCATAAAAACCGAGGGTCTCAGTTCTTCTACCTCAGAACTCTATATCTGTAGTGTTATAAACATGAAGACTGATTCTAACATGTTTGTTTGTTGTAATTGTCTTTCTCTTTGATAATCATATGGTATTTTTCAAAGTACCTTAGACTGAATGGCTTATAAACAGCAGAAGTTGATTTCTGACAGTCTGGAGGCTACATGTCTGAGAGCACTTGGGATCTGGTGACGGCCCTCCTCCAGGTTTCAGACTTCTCATTAGATCCTTACTTGGCAGAAAGAGCAGAGAGAGGAAGCATGCTGTCTCATAACTCTTATAAGGGCACTATTCCCACTCATGAAAACCCCACTCTCGTAACCTCATCTAATTCTAATTTTCTCCCAAAGGCCCTGTCTCCTAATATCATCACATTGGAGGGCAAGGTTTCAATCATGAATTGGAGGGACACAAACATTCATTCCATTATAAGGACATTTCTTAATGTGGTTTTTGCCTCTCAAAAACAAAAATGAGTAGAAAAAATAACTTGATGACAAACAGTGAATGGACAAGGTAAGAATAAGTAATTATTATCTTGTCCAAATCTCTCACTGATGTGGATAACATTAGACTGAACTAGGAATGTGCTATTTTACAGGGATCGGTAACATTCAATGATGTGACAATGGCCTTTACTAGGAAGGAATGGGAGCAACTAGATCCTGCTCAGAAAAGCCTGTACAAGGATGTGATGCTGGAGAATTACAGCAACCTAGCCTCAATGGGTAAGGACAGTTCCTTTGTAATTCAAAATGTACTTACTGTGATGCCTTCTCTCTTACTGTGATGCCTTCTCTCTGATGCCTTTGATAAGTTTATCCTCGATTTTTATGAATCAAAGAGTTGTAATCCTTTTGGATACTAGACAGTACGTGTGCTGCTGCCTTGAAAATGGAGACTCTACTCAGATGGGGTATGTGGGCATTGCACTGTGAAATTTCTGAAGCCGCATATTCTTTTATGCTTTACAAGCTCTGAAACTCAGGTGGTAGGGATTGATTTCTGGGATATTTGTTGTTCTAACACTCAATTTCTGTCTTTTCTCATGAGTAGGATATCAGGCTCTCAAACCAGACATGATATCCAAGTTGGAAAAAGGAGAAGAGCCATGGCTAGGGATGGACAGTTCCTTTGTAATTCAAAATGTACTTACTGTGATGCCTTCTCTCTTACTGTGATGCCTTCTCTCTGATGCCTTTGATAAGTTTATCCTCGATTTTTATGAATCAAAGAGTTGTAATCCTTTTGGATACTAGACAGTACGTGTGCTGCTGCCTTGAAAATGGAGACTCTACTCAGATGGGGTATGTGGGCATTGCACTGTGAAATTTCTGAAGCCGCATATTCTTTTATGCTTTACAAGCTCTGAAACTCAGGTGGTAGGGATTGATTTCTGGGATATTTGTTGTTCTAACACTCAATTTCTGTCTTTTCTCATGAGTAGGATATCAGGCTCTCAAACCAGACATGATATCCAAGTTGGAAAAAGGAGAAGAGCCATGGCTAGGGAAGGGGAAAAGACCCAAAGAAGGTGGCTCAAGTGAAATAGCAAGAACCAAGGAAATAGGAGCAATGGAAGTAAGTTCCCAGTTTCTTGATGATAACTTTGGAATTCTTGCTTTCTCCCACACTTATATTATTTACTGTTAAATATTTATATATCTTTTCTTTCTACTGAAGTGTAGTTGATTTACCATGTTGTGTTAGTTTCAGGTGTACAGCAAAGCGATTCAGTTATCATATGTATGTATATACCTTTTTTAAAAGACTCTTTTCCCTTATAGGTTATTACAAATTACTGAGTGAAGTTCCCTAGTAGGTCTTTGTTGGTTTTCTATATTATATATAGTAGTGTATTTATGTTAACCCCAAACTCTTAAATCATCCCCCCTCCCCTTTTTCCTCTTTGGTCTGTAGGTCTATTTATGTTTTGTATAGTTCATTTGTATCTTTTTTTTTTTGGATTCCACATATAAGCAATATCAGATGATATTTGTCTTTCTCTGTCTGGTTTACTTCACTTAGTGTGATAATCTCTCGGTCCATCCATGTTGCCACAAATGGCATTATTTCATTCTTTTTATTGGATGAGTAATATTCTGTTGTATAAATATACCACGTCTTCTTTGCCTGTTCATCTGTTGATGGAAATCTAGGTGCTTTCACGTCTTGGCTATTGTAAATAGTGCTGCAGTGAACACTGAGGTGCATGTATCTTTTCTCTTTATGTCTTTCTCTAGATGTATGTCCAGGAGTGGGACTGTGGGATCATATGGTAGCTCTATTTTTAGTTTCTTAAGAAACTTCCATATAGTTTTCCATAATGGTTGTATCAATTTACATTCCCACTAACAGTGTTGGAGGGTTCCTTTTTCTCAATATCCTCTCTAGTATTTGTTATTTGTAGATTTTTTTCTTTTGATGATGGCCATTCTCACTGGTGTGAGATGATACCTCATTGTGGTTTTGATTTGAATTTCTCTAATAATTAGTGGTGTTAAGGATCTTTTCATTTGTCACCTCTATGTATTCTTTGGAGAAATGTCTATTTAGATCTTCTGTCCCTTTTTTTGATTGAGTTGTTTGTTTTCTTTGATTTATGGGAATTTGCTTATACCACTTGTATCAGTCAACTTAGGCTAAGTTATTCACCATTAAAGAAAGACGCCCCACCTCCCCACATCTTAGTGTCCTACAAAAAGAAAGATTTGTTTTTTGCTCAAGCTGCAGTCCTTTCCCGCATTATCTTGTGACCTGCACTGAAAGAGCAGTCCCTATTTGGCAAATTCTGATCTCATTACAGAGGGAAAGAAGGAATGGAACCATATGATGAGTTAAAAATCACTGGATGTGGTATATATCTCTTTCTTCTTAACATTTTATTGGTCAGAGCAGGTCACCTTTCCACTCCCAAATTCAACTGGATAGGAATGGGAGGATTAAATGGCCATGCAGTGGGGCTGGGAGGAGTAATCTACAAGGAACGATAATGCAGTCTGCTACACTACTTGGGTTATGTTAGGAAAAATGGTGAAAAACAGAGCTCTGCACCTTGGGCAGCAGACAATCAGATGCCTAAGTTTTAAGAAAGAGCAGTGAACCCTTTTAACTGTTTTCTTAGCTAATCCCATTCCTGCTTACTCTTGTGACCCCATTGACTGTAGCCCACAAGGCTCCTCTGTCCATGGGATTCTCTAGACAAGAATACTGAAGTAGGCTGCCATTTCCTTCTCCAGGGGATCTTCCTGACCCAGGAATTGAAATCAGGTCTCCTGCATTGCAGGCATATTTTTTACCGACTGATCTGTGAGGGGAGCCTTTACCTCTCAAAAGCAATGCTTTTTAAAATTATCCCCCTTTCCCTAATATCCTCAGCTTTTCTACCTTTGTTCACCCACATTCTGAGACCCCATAATATAAAATTTCTCTCCTTAGGTATTTAGACAGTCTTAAATCTGTCCTCTTTCCAAATCTCTTGGCGTGATGCTCCTGTCCCTCATTACTTTCCATTTCCCACTTTCCCTGTGAAGTGCTTTAGACCTATGATCTATACCACCATCATTATTTCCATTTCCTCCCTAACGCTTGCAGTTCAGTTAAGTTCAATTCAGTTGCTAGTCATGTCTGACTCTTTGCGACCCCATGGATTGCAGCACACCAGGCTTGTCCATCACCAACTCCTGGAGCTTACTCAAACTCCTGTCCATCGAGTCAGTGATGCCAACCAACCATCTCATCCTCTATCATTCCCTTCTCCTCCTGCCTTCATGCTTTCCAAGCTCATCAGGGTCTTTTCAAATAAGTCAGTTCTTCCATTAGATGGCCAAAGTTTTGGAGTTTCAGCTTCAACATCAGTCCTTCCAATTAATATTCAGGACTGATTTCCTTTAGGATGGACTGGTTGGATCTCCTTGCAGTCCAAGGGACTCTTAAGAGTCTTCATCAACACCACAGTTCAAAAACATCAATTCTTCAGCACTCAGCTTTCTTTATAGTTCAACTCTCACATTCATACATGACTGCTGGAAAAACCATAGCTTTGACTAGACAGACCTTTGTTGGCAAAGTAATGTCTCTGTTTTTTAATAAACTGTCTAGGTTGGTCTAACCTTTCTTCCAAGGAGCAAGCATCTCTTAATTTCATCACTGCAATCACCATCTGCAGTGATTTTGGAACCCAATATGGACTGGTTGGATCTCCTTGCAGTCCAAGGGACTCTTAAGAGTCTTCATCAACACCACAGTTCAAAAACATCAATTCTTCAGCACTCAGCTTTCTTTATAGTTCAACTCTCACATTCATACATGACTGCTGGAAAAACCATAGCTTTGACTAGACAGACCTTTGTTGGCAAAGTAATGTCTCTGTTTTTTAATAAACTGTCTAGGTTGGTCTAACCTTTCTTCCAAGGAGCAAGCATCTCTTAATTTCATCACTGCAATCACCATCTGCAGTGATTTTGGAACCCAAAGTAATAAAGTCTCTCACTGTTTCGACTGTTTCCCCATCTATTTGCATGATCTTAGTTTTCTGAATCTTGTCCAGATAAAGCTCTAACTCCTTGCCTTACATTTTACCTCCTTAAAGGATAGCTCATTCTCAGATGATCAGAAATTGAAAGCTTTATCTTTCTTTCTAAATTAGAGCTTCCTCTCACCTTACCTATTTTTATCAGTGTCAAATTTTAGACCTGTCTACCATGGAATTCCCATGAACCTTTGCTCTCTGTGCTCTCTTTTACTATTCTTTCCTTAGTTCCTGGTTTTTTTTTCTCTCAATTCTGACTGACATCACTCAAATCAGATTCATATTATCCCATTCCTAAATTGCTCCAGTTCTTAGGTAGACTTCCTAACTTTCCCCCTTTAGAAAAATAATTCATCTCAGATGTTGCCACCAAATGTTAAAACATACAGTTATTATATACCACTACAGCCCCTCAAAAAAGGAAAGGCAAGAAAGGCCTTATCCATTCCCAAAGAAAGGCAATTCTAAAGAATGTTCAAACTACTGCACAATTGCACTAATCTCACACACTAGTAAAGTAATGCTCAAAATTCTTCAAGAGAGGCTTCAACAGTACATGAACTGAGAACTTCCAGATGTTCAAGCTGGATTTAGAAAAGGCAGGGGAACAGAGATCAAATTGCCAACATTTGTTGGATCATGGAAAAGGAAGAAAATTCCAGAAAAACATCTACTTTTGCTTTATTGACTACACCAAAGCCTTTGACTGCCTGGATCATAACAAACTGTGGAAAATTCTTCAAGAGATAGGAATACCAGACCACCTGACCTGCCTCCTGAGAAATCTGTATGCAGATCAGGAAGCAACAGTTAGAACCAGACATGGAACAATGAACTGGTTCCAAATTGGGAAAGGAGTAGGTCAAGGCTGTGTGTTGTCACCCTGTTTATTTAACTTATATGCAGAGTACTTCAGGCTTCCCTGATAGCTCAGTTAGTAAATATCATGGCATTTGGTCCCATCACTTCATGGCAAATAGATGGGGAAACAATGGAAACAGTGACAGATTTTATTTTCTTGGGCTCCAAAATCACTGCAGATTGTAACTGCTGACATGAAATTAAAAGACGCTTGCTCCTTGGAAGAAAAGCTGTGACAAACCTAGGCAGTATATTAAAAATCAGAGACATTACTTTACCGACAAGGGTCTGTATAGTCAAAGATATGCTTTTTCCAGTAGTCATTATGGATGTGAGAGTTGGACCATAAAGAAAGCTGAGCATTGAAGAATTGATGCTTTTGAATGTGGTGTTAGAGAAGACTCTTGAGAGTCCCTTGGACTGCAAGGAGATCCAACCAGTCCATCCTAAAGGAAATCAGTCCTGAATAGTCATTGGAAGGACTGATGCTGAAGCTGAAACTCCAATACTTTGGCCACCTGATGGGAAGAACTGACTCATTAGAAAAGACCCTGATGCTGGGAAAGGTTGAAGGCAGGAGGAGAAGGGGATGACAGAGGATGAGATAGTTGGATGGCATCACTGATTCAATGGACCTGAGTTTGAGCAAGTTCTGAGAGTTGGTGATGGGCAGGGAAGCCTGGCATGTTGCATTCCATGGGGTTGCAAAGAGTCAGACACGACTGAGCAACTGAACTGAACTGAATAGCCCCCAAATTAGCAGAATATCCACAATATCTTTTTAAGTTTCTTCTAATTCTGAATTTTCAAGACTCCATGAATTTCGCAAGGCCGGAGGGACCAGTCTGTCAAATGACAAATGAAGAGAATTCATAGTTTTTGATTCATCCATTCATGGCTCCAGTTTTGGCTATCTTCACTTTTCTTGCTGATGCTTGGTGTTACAACTAAAAAATATTCCTAAATCATTTAATATGTGCATTCTTGTCATTGCTGTGGTGACTGTATTCTTGGTTCAAGTTCTTACTATTATCTTCGAAAGTTCTTCAAGGAAGGACTATTTTCTATTCCCTCCAATGATTGCTGGTTCTAGTGAGTTCCATGCTTTGGTTTCTGAAGTTACAGTCATTTTAGCTTAAAGTTTATGTGTTAATTACTGTCTCAAATTCAGGACAGGCTTATAGCCTTAATTACATGCTCTGCCAGACCAGACTCTCCTAGTGTTATCCTACCATTATACCAGTTAACTAGTTAAGAGTCTCCTCTCCTCCCCCATGGTAAATTTCTCTTGTGGTGATGTATATCTTTTTCAACTGACAATTCAGTTTAGTTCAGTTCAATTCAGTCGCTCAGTTGTGTCCGACTCTTTGCGACCCCATGAATCGCAGCACGCCAGGCCTCCCTGTCCATCACCAACTCCCAGAGTTCACTCAGACTCACGTCCATCAAGTCAGTGATGCCATCCAGCTAT